>LBNU01012306.1:25662-52112 GCA_014162995.1 Artemisia annua
AAATTTCACTTTTTAGTAAACCGTTTCTTAAAAATTTTCTTTTCAGACACGAACATGTAATAATCAGATTTAGGTAAAGATAATTCACTTTTATCGTCAAATATTTGGGAGAGGTTTTGAAGAGAACTCTCCTTAAGTTTAAGTGAATTATAACGGACAGCTGAAACTTTAATTTAAAAGAATTGAATACACTCAATGTTACCTGTATTGAGTTTTCTCTTACCTTTACAGTTTATTGCAAGTTTCCAGTTATCGTGGTTTTGATCACTTCAACTAGGATTTTCTAGTAAGGTTCAGAATGTAATCTTCATAGTGATGCTAAAGTCATCTTTATCCTGAAAGTAAACTAACTTGCGCACGAGAGTAGTGAAACGATCAAAGTAATTATCAAAAATCAATTATATTTATAAAAATTAAATGCGCCGTATTAGTATAAGCTAATGCGCCGTATTTTCGTTACGTTTCAGAATACAAGATTTTTGATTTAGTAAATGCGCTGTATCGATAAAAATTGATGCATCGCTTCTGTTTGATAATTCAAAAACTGTTTTTAATTTAAATATTAAATACGCCGTATCTGTTAAAACCGATGCGTCGTATGGCGTTAGGGTTTCAAAAAATTTCTTATTAAAAACAGAATACGCCGTATCATGGGGAAAGATGTGTCGTACTCGACTTATTAAACGCGTTGTATTTTATAAAATTAAAACGCAATACACCGCATCTGAGAAACAGATGCGCCGTATCGTTTGTATCAGCACAATACAACGACAGTAAGTACAAAGAAAGAAAAAAAATAGAAATAAAAATAAAAAGAAAATTACAAAAAATAAAAACACACAAAAACAGTAAATATGCAAATTATATATACAATTAATGCAATCTATCTAATATACAACAAGTTAGGGGTTAGTGTCTAAAAACCTAATTAAAATACTAATCAATTTAACAGATAATAACAATACACTCCCCGACAGCGGCGCCAAGAACTTGATGCGCGTGATGTGTCGTTGCGGTTTAGTAGTGTTAATGCCTACTCAAGTTTTACAGGTATATTTAGCCGACTTATCAATAACACACACACTTAACGAGCGGTGTACCCGGTCAGTTTGTATATAATGGTAAGTAGAGTGTCGATCACTAAGAGTGGAACGTATTATCTAGTTATCCTAATCAGTATTTTAATGTCCTAAGTTAGTTTTACAGCCTAATCTAACGAAAGGGGTTCATCCTGAGAGACTGGCACAGTTTGGTTATTAATTAAACAGTAAATTAAACTAATGAGCACGAATCAGCGAATAGCATACACGTACACAGATAGATAATAGAGACTATGAGAAGACCTGTCCTGATAATTAAGCAGCTTGTCACTTGTTTTATTGCTAGTTTTATATGTAGTGTATATTAGTTAAATCTTTCTCGTTGGTTTCATTATATAGGCGAGTAAACCCTTAATGATTACTTATGACTATCCTATTTATCCAAAGACATCGGATTAAATAGGCGAGGAAGGGGTATGGCAGCCCAAGCAGTGCTCAGCTAGACACAGAGGTTATCAATGCACTAATATAAATTCACCAAAGACATCAAACACATAAACTTTAATTGATGGGAAAGCAATTTTAAGGCGGGCATATGATCTTGCGTACTCACATACTACCGGCCATCTATCCTGATGAATTAAAGCTTACTATTACAATAAAAAAAACTACTTAATGAATTGAATACATGCAGGACCTTCTTACAGCTCTAATATCTTCATTCGGGGCGTGTATTGTGTTGCTTGTTCGTCTGAATTCGACTCCTTAGGGTTCTGGTGCACCCCAAATTCGTCTAGGTCTTGGGGTATTTATAGTTTTTGTCTGAGGGTTCGATGCGGCGCATGTAATTGGTAGATGCGGCGCATTGACTTAACTTCGCGTAGGGTCCAAGCTTATTATATTCTGGAATATTCGTACACCGCCTTTAGATGCGGCGTAACTTGAATCTTTATGCGGCACATGTCCTTCAATTGTCTTGGATTATTTCTGGTAAAGTCTTGATAGTGATACACCGTATGTTAATTGTATAATGCGGCGTATCTGGAGTAGAACGAGCTTGATCTTCTTCTTTGACCAAAGTTTCATATGCGGCGCATGGTATAATTTGATGCGGCGCATTCTTCAAAGTCAAGCAATGGTCTTCGAATTTATCTAAGTATGATATTNTCTGGTAAAGTCTTGATAGTGATACACCGTATGTTAATTGTATAATGCGGCGTATCTGGAGTAGAACGAGCTTGATCTTCTTCTTTGACCAAAGTTTCATATGCGGCGCATGGTATAATTTGATGCGGCGCATTCTTCAAAGTCAAGCAATGGTCTTCGAATTTATCTAAGTATGATATTGCGGCGTATCTGTTGAGTGAGATACGGCGCATCTTCTGGGTTTCAGTAGACTTTTGACATCTTGCTCATTTTGCTTCATAATTAGTCCAAAATCGCCAAGTTTCACCTTTTACCTGTTTTTACCTGAGAATCACTAAAGTAAACATTAAAGCACCGATTCTCATACATATTAAAGTAAAACAAGTTAAATAAATAGGATACATGATGATGATAATAAAATGTACTTATTTGAGTTCATCAAAGGTTCATCATAAGGTTCATCATAAGGTTCATACATGGTTCATAACAGGGTTTTATGTCAAAGGTTCATATTGAGAAGGTTTATAACAAAAAGGTTCATAATAGGGAAGTTTGTGTCAAAGGTTCATATTGGGAAGGTTCATGTAGATTTTATGTCTATGTTTCAAGGTAAAGGTTCATAGTGAAAGTTTATGTTAAAGTTTGGTGTAAGGGCTCATATCATAAGTCCAAGGTAGAGGTTCATAACAAGTTTCATAGCAAGGTTCATGGCAAGGGTTCATTTCACATGTCCAAGTCAAATGGTTCAGATCATAGTTTCAATTCAAAGAGATCATGTCAAAGGTTTACATTTCAAGGGAAGCATAGCAAGGTTCACAAATCAAGGTTAAGATAAGAGAGAGAGAGTTTATGAGAAACCTGTGAGAAGGTCAGAATATCTGTACCTTAATGAAAGCAAATCAAAACCAACGATGATCACAAAGAGATGACAACTACTCCCGCTTCACCGGATCTACACGAATATGATCAAGTATTATTTTATGCTCATTTTAATCAGGTTACTCATTTTAGTTTGCTTTCCATTTTTAGTAATTTTCCAAAATTAGTAAGTTTCCTGTTTAGTAGTTTTCCCGATTTAGCATGATTAACAATAAATAATAACTTAGGTTACAATACCCAAAATATTCATTATTATAAATTAGGATTAATTAGGACAGCATCGAATAGTTCAGGGCTAAAAGTGTCAATATTACAAGGTTTATGGTCCAAAGTGTAATTTATACCAAAACAACCCCACCACACTAATATTTTGTGAACCAAAAATCCTTATTTTGTTTACAATTTAAAATACTCCTTATTATATATATACAATTTATCGTACATGCAAAACTTTCATTTGTTTAGTTATAATCAGGTTTATACACATTTATTAGCTCATATTAGATTGAATCCAACCAGGTTGGTTGTCGAATGTAAAAAGACCAAACTCATGAATAAAACTCAATTGAATAATGAACATATCTTAACTATCTATAAAGGAAATTTGGTCAAACTTGAAAAGTGAACTCTTGAAATTGGTCAATCTTGAAATATTGAACTCTTGAAACTTTTATATTGAAACAATTCATAAAGTCAACTACTTATGGCATTCATAAAGGAAACTACTTATGGCATTGAAATATTGAAACAATTCATAAAGGAAACTACAATTTGCATGGTTGGACATAAATTCGCATGGCATTCAACTGGCTGGACTCACGTATAGATTTCAAACCCATAATACGTGTTTCTGAAATTATTTAACTAAATATTTACTTATTAATTTTTTCTTATTACAAAGTTATGAAACCTCAGGCCAATCAACTTTCGTATCCATGATCTTCAACAAAGATCTGTGAAACAACTAGCATAGAAAACATAATAATCTAATTAGGCAAACAATATGTTGTTCAAAGTCGCGTGGATCGATTGACTTCTTCACATCAGTTCATATTGTTTCTTAGTTTGTTATGGTATTGGTTAAGCTTTGTTGATCGTATTATTCATGTCGATAGCAGCCTGGTTGTACCTGGTACATTTATTTACGCCATCGTTTCCTCGATGAGGTGATGCTGAAATCGGTTCATGTTGAAATCATACAAAAGAACACATAAAGTTCTTCGAGTTATCAGTTATGACGTCCGAGTCATTTCGTATATCGTCATTGTCGGATTGTCATCTCGTTCATTACATCATCACCGTCGCTATGAAGGATTCGGCAATGATGAGGACATAGATGCAGGAAAGGACGATGGCTACTTAATATACTCTTCTTTCATATGCTTTTATGACATTAGACAAAGAAAAACAAAACAACTAAATATTATGTTAATTATTTTTAAAAAGACGTACTTTGTTAAATAAATTTCTAGACTACCATGCTCATGTAAAAAACTCCACACGGTTGCAGCTATTGAGAATTCAAGAATAGTATTTATGGCAACTATTTAATCTATACTACACATACTACACACGGTTAGAATTCTTGAATATTAAGAAAATTATTGATGGCAACTATTCAATCTATACTACATGATTCACATCACACGGTTGACTTATAGTCTATATATGGGCTTTCAAACTAATTTAGGGAACTTATGAAACTTATGAAACACACTTCTAATTTCATAAGTTGAAACTTATGAAACTAAATATAGGAATGATTTGATAAGTTCTACTCCATTGCCTATAAAAAAACAGAATGTGCTATGCCATCATTTGAAAAATCAAGTCGAACAGTCTGTGTTCTGCTGCATTGGCGTTGCTGGTGGTGCTCAAGCTGGTGACGATGCTTCAGGTAAGACCACTACATAATTGTTCAAGATATGATTATTGTTATTTTTGAAATATTACGTAGTCGTAAGACACCATTTTCTTTTATGATACCAACTTTTGGGTTATAGTATTTATTATCATGCAGATTCTTTACAAGAGGAACAATATGTTGGAGGTCTTCATGGTGTTCTTCCTGTGGGTAGAGGTTCCCACACAATGACAATGCCAACAATATAAATCATGTTAGACCACAATACTTATCTAGCGCCCGGATTGACCATGCCGTATGTTTGTTGAAAATATGTCTTTTACAATTAAAATCCGGTCTATATATGTTATTGATTTAAAAAGCAATACGTATTAAACTTTTCATAAATGAGTTTATGAAAAGTGATTTATTGGTTTGTTACTGTATAAATGAGTTTTATTAGAGTGTTATTTTATGTATAACCATTGGCTATTATGTTTCTTAATTCCTGGTTTTGTTTTAAAATATTAGTTCATTCATGTTTGAATATAAGTTTGCGTAAATGATTTCTGTTAACAGGGTAATATGTACAAATATGGTTTTTTTTTTTTGGATTTTTTATATCTATGTTTAAAGTTAGATGGCTTTTTACGTGCGAATTTTATAACTTTTCACGTTTGTAATTCTTTCTTCTATCACCTACTAAGATTCAACCTATTTTGAAGTTCAGTTGCAACAAGAAATTAGAAATGTAACAGTATAACGTTAATTTTTAGAAATTGCACACATAGAACCCTCGATTTCGAGGCACACCACGGTCACCACCACACGACTTTTGTAGTTTTGTGGTTTAAATTCAAATATTGACCAAGTCTTTTACAATGTCAGGAAAATTTAATGTCAAAAGCCATGAAAATGAAAATAATGATTTTATACTTGATATCTTCATAATTGGTATCCTATAAATACAACATTAAAGAATGAGTTCTGTAGTTTTTGGGTTGCTGCGTTGTAGATTTACTTCGATAACTTCATATGAAATTTGCCTTTATTTTTTATGCGTTATTTTGGTTAGATACGCATTCAAATATTGTGGATTTAAGGATCTTTGAAATCATATTCAAATTTACATTTACTCATTCATTGTCTTAGTTGAACTATTAAGTTTTATTTTATCGATAAATTTTACGTCTCTAAATTTGATATTGATATTGAACTTATAGCTGGTAAAAAGTTAAGTCTTGGACACGTGGTCATTAACAAATACGAGTAACTACACTCTATTGATATTTTAATAAGTATTTGAATCTTTTACGAGACCACTAGCAATTCTTGACAATCAAAAGTGGGCCATTTTTGAAATTTTTTGAAGTTACTAGCTTTATTGATTTTGAAACTCAGTTAAACCATGTTGCCATATTGAGATTTGTAATTGACCAAAAAGCATGTTGTCAGGTTGTAGATTACATTACGTCTTTAATTTGAAAATGGAGTCTTGACCTGCTTCCTAGATCGGCAGTAACCAATGGGTTATGCACATGTTATATAAAAAGAGGCGTATGCATATTGGAGGTTTCGGAAATAACTAGACGACTATCCATGTATAAAAACAAGATTTTCTTGCGGCAAACAACTATAGTTACACAAAACGTTACACAAAACACTTAACCAAACCATCGCTATAACTATCTGCCGCTATAAAACCCGTTGCTATGCACGGGTACTCGTCTAGTTAGATTAACGTTTTAAGTGTTAATTTGCTATTTCATGTTGCTTAAATATATCATTTCATGCAACAAGTTCTATCATTTCACGTGAGGAAGTAAACATCCATTCGTATACTCACCTTATTAACGAGACCACCGAGTCAACGCGAAACCGGATTCATTATATATCATACGAATAAACATGCATGCAACCTCTCTTGATTTTTAGCTCATACACGATATATTAAGTGTAACTTGTTATAGATCGAATAAATATAAATCGAAGCAACCTTAATACACCAGTCGATTAGCACAACATATAGGTCGAATTAGTTTTTTTTTTTTTTTTTTGAACGGCGGATTTTATTAGAAAAACTAGCAAGGAGCTAGAACATTACAAAGAAATAAGATGAGGGTTTTTTAGCCACTCGGTCCAACTAAAAGAAGCTTTACATCTATAACGACACCAATAAAAAGAACGAGACACCACATCTTCAAAAATGACCGCCTTTGAGGGCATATCCGGTCCAAAAATACTTTTTTTACGGAAACTCTAAACATACCACCACATCACGTAGCAAACTCCTTCAAAAATTTGCTTATACTTTATTGGAAGCCGAAGATTCAAAATCCAATCTAACCACTCTTCATATGTAGGTCGAATTAGTTTAGGCTCAAATCGTTATTCAGTATGTTTTATAACCAGATTTTTGGTGCACAATTTAGAGGTTAAAATGAGTGTCGCGAAGCCGAAACGGAACGTATATTACCAACAGGTTTTAAGTATACATGCATGCTTCCTATGATCCGATTCAAACATGAACAAGAACAGGCATGCACTCCTTATTAATTATTCTAGCTCGATATACAATTTATGTCCAGAACAGAAATGAAGTTTAACCATATATGTTTCGTAGCTCTGGATTTGGCCTATCCCTTTTGTATACATGTATTTATTCATATAACTGTTTTAACGAAACACCACATTAAGTTACATGTTTAATAGCAGTTTATGTCGAAGCTAAAACAAAATAAACAACCGTGACAAAGCGGCATACGAATACACATATTTACCTAGTCGATTATTCATGTTATCCAGGTTGTTATTTTATGTGATTAAAGCTATGATTTTATGTGATCTCATGCACGTATAACTTGTTCTCTTTAAGCCGATTCGTACACAAAATAAAACATGAATTAGAGGATCAAAAGAGAAGATAATAGAACAAGGATTATATGGTACCTTGTGTTGAATCGAATGGAAGAAAGAAACCAGGCCGGGACAAAACCCAAAACCAAGTCAAATCACAAACAAATACCAACCCTTTCTTTTTGATCAAACCACCCACGAATCAACACCACTTGAAGCCTTCTTGTTTCCTCTTGTTGAAACGATTATGAGATTTTTGTGTGTGAAAATGTGTGAACAACACCGTATAATGAGAGGAAAAAAAAACGAAAGCTTGTGGTGGTTTTAGGAAGTGTATAAAATCGTTTAATGAGGATCAAATCAAGGGATATGTGAGATTTTTTTTTTTGTTTTTATCCTTTTTGTATCTTAAGGCCGAAAATTTGTACATGTTACACAAGTATATAATCGGTTTTAATAGACCTTAGTTTTAGGGAGTTTATTATGTAAGGTTAATTTAGTTTAGGTTAAATTATATAACTTAAGTTTTATTTAATTATAAAAACTTTAGTTAGGGTTAAATGGTATTCATTATATGTTTTCTTCTACTTATAAACTTTTAAATTAGAGGGGTATATGAACTTTTAAATTAGAGGGGTATTTTAGTCATTTCAGATTATAGTATTTTAGGGTTTTACAGTTGTACAAGAATCTTGGATTCAAAACTTGTTTTGAGGGTGCTTTTAACAATTTCCAAAATTTGTCAAAGTTTCAAAATAATAAAACACTAGATTTTCGAAAAGTTTCTAGAAAACCCTAAACTTTCGAAAAGTTTCATCTTGTCCTTATACCAGAAAAAGTTGATTACTCGGTGTTTCACTTCCTTGTATAAGTTGGAAAAAAATTTGACTCGTGGATACTTTCTAAATTGTACAATTTAGAAAGTTTGTGAAAATTTTCGAAATACTGAAAAGTTTCGAAAAGTTTTTGATCAAAATTTTCGAAATTCTTAGAAATTTCCAAATTTTCAAAATTTTCGAAATCTAAAAGTTTCGAAAAGTCTTGAAACATTTCAAAATTCTTTAAAAGTTTTGAAATCATCAAAAGCTTCGAAATACTCAAAGTTTTCGAAATCAAATCTAAAGTTTCCTAATAACTCAAACTTTTCGTAAGTTTCATTAGAAGTTTCGAAAAGTTTCTAAAGTTTCTAAATACTTGGAATTGACAAATTTTCGAAAAGTTGATACTTCATAACCTTCTACAAGATCCATTTCTACACAAGTCTACAATCATGTCTCAACCACCGTACTACAACAACTTTTATCAACCTCAGCAGTATCATCAACAACAGAATCCTCAACAACAATAATATCATCAACACCCGTACTCGCAACAATTCTACATGCAACAACATCAATTTCATCCACAACAACAATTCCCTCAAAAACAACCTTACCTACAACGACCAATGCAAAACATCCTAGTACGTCCCAACCAAACAGCCACATTGGTTTGATCAAATGTGTGAGGCAATTATTAGCCAAAAATCTTGACATGAGGCGGGGTCTCTTGACATCCCTCCGATGCTCACACCAGGAAACTATGTTCAATGGGATAGTCGCTTCTTACGATTAATTGAACTTAAGAAACCTCATGGCAAGTATATGAAAAAGGTAATCCTTGAAGGACCATTTCAATGGCCTACTACAACGGTTCCAGGTGATGCAAATGCTTCTCCTCCAAGACCTGACACAGTGACCCCTCTTCCTGAGTCTCAAATTACTGCAGAGTAGATACTTCATCGTGAAGCCAATGAACTTGCTATGATATACATTCTTCAGGGAATACCTAATCCGACATTTCAAAGTATTGATGCTCAGAAAACTGCTAAGGATACGTGGGAACACGTTCATCCCTCACTGGTACAAAAAGTTGTATTGGTCACGCCAAAAATATGTGACGATATGCATATAGTCATACACGTTTTTTTCGTTGTGTGTCACCAAAGGTCCCGGCCACCGTAGGTGGCATATGGTCACATTGTTGAGTTGGTGGCCTTTTTCATCTAAAAAGAGTAATCGAAACCCCGAATATGTGTGACAAATTAGGCACAAGTTTTGTTGGATTAGTCAGTATCAGTGACCGTAAACACCTTATAGTCACACGAATGTTTTTTGAGAGTAACTATTGTTCGTCCTTTGACCACATAAATATATAATATATGTGACATTTGAGATGATTCTTTCTAGTAAATGTGTATTTTGTGAGACTATTTCCCGTCCTGTGGCCACATGAATATACAATAAATGTGACGTTTGTGATGATTTAGTCACACAATGGGTGTTGCTTTTTTGGAGTTAGTCACATATAATTTAAAAGTGGCCAAAAGTGTTAATAAGTGTGACCATATGCTCTTTAAAGTGAACAAATGTGTATTTTGTGTGACTATTGATCATCAAATGGCCACATAAATTTTATGTTTGTGTGGCCTTTTGTAATATTTAGTCACACAACGCATGTTTATTTTGGGTATTTAGTCACATACAATTAAGCAAATAGTGGCCAAAAGCGTTAATAAGTGTAACTATATACTGTTTAAAGTGAAGAAATTTGTATTTTGTGTGACAATTGATCATCCAATGGCCACATGAAGTTTATGTTTGTGGCCTTTTGTAATATTTAGTCACACAAACCATATTTGTTTTGGGTATTTAGTCACATACAATTAAGCAAACAGTGGCCAAAAGCGTTAATAAGTGTGACCATATGTTGTTTAAAGTGAAGAAATTTGTATTTTGTGTGACTATTGATCATCCAATGGCCACATTAATTTTATGTTTGTGTGGCCTTTTATAATATTTAGTCACACAAACCATGTTTGTTTTGGGTATTTAGTCACATACAATTAAGCAAACAGTGGCCAAAAGCGTTAATAAGTGTGCCTATATGTTGTATAAAGTGAAGAAATTTTTATTTTGTGTGACTATTGATCATCCAATGGCCACATTAATTTTATGTTTGTGTGGTCTTTTGTAATATTTAGTCACACAAACCATGTTTATTTTGGGTGTTTAGTCACATACAATTAAGCAAACAGTGGCCAAAAGTGTTAATAAGAGTGAGCATATTATGTTTAAAGTGCAGACATGTGTGTTTTGTGTGACTAATGTTCATTCAATGGTCACATGAATTTTTAGTTTGTGTGGCATTTTGTAATATTTAGTCACACATCGAATTAAACAAAGAGTGGCTAATAATGTTAGTACTGCTAGTACTACGTTAGTACTGCTGGGGCAGAGTTACTACTGCTAGTATATATATAAAACAGAATGTATATAAATGAAGCAAATATATATACAATTGTATTTCAAATTGAATAAAACTCGAATATATATATAAATGAACCAAATACACCACACTACATTTCTCAAGAAATAGTCAAATAGATTCATTAAACAAGAAATATCATCTAATAATCTAATATCGAGTCATGAAACTTTCTTCCAGTATATGTCATGACAGAGCAAAGCGAAGCAGAGTACTACGATGACTTGCATAAAATAATCTTACTATAACTAGTATTATGATCTTTGAGTCTTGAAGCACTCTTACCAACTATTAACTTCCTTCAAAAGCGAGGGTTAATGCGTGATACCTTTCCTCAGTGGATGAGTGAGAATAGTGGTGGTTTATTGCTACACCAAGAAAGCAATGCACCCGGTGTGAGAAAAACCCAAATCTACATTTTTAAAGCCAAACCAATTCGAAGAACGGGAACCTTTATAATATACATAAATTATCACGACCCACATCTCATTTTGAAATAAACTAGCATGTGACCATGGCATTATTCATGTAATTTTCACTTACACTACTATTCGGTTACCTAAGATAGTCGGGTCCTTTGTCACTTAATATTAGCGGCCACACAATCAACTGAATACATAAGAACCATATAACTACAATCAGATAGCGGATGGACAATATGCATGCTTCCAATGACATTGCTAGTACTTAAGAAGCTAGTGAAAGTGAGTACAGAAACAATGACAAGAACTATTAAGCAATTTGATATCGTGGACTTGTGGGTGCATATTTAATCACTAAATAAAGGTATAACCAGTTTAATGTCAACAAGCACATACGCTAAAGCAAATTTCACTAAAATTCTTTAATTATTCATAATGAATATTAAATTCCACAGTTAAAAATAATAAACGTATACGACTAATTGATCAACTTACGCAGGACGCTTAAAAACATCAATCAAAAAATCACAGTGCGCCTAAAGCATCAACTAACCCAATAACTAACCTAAAGCATCAATTAACGCAGTGCACCTAAAACATCAACAAATTCAACAAATTCAAAACTTTAACAACACAATAATCAACCTAACACATCAATTAACCTGTCATAATTACAAATGCATCAATCAAAACACAATTATTCAAAAAAAAAAAAAAAAAAGCAATTAATCGAATAATATGAACAATAAATCAAATTATATTTCAAAAAAATTACCAATATCAACATGTCGAGGCTGATTTTGATCGGCAACTGGAAATGCAGACGATTGGAGCACCGGATCACGTTTTTATAGCGTTATTTCATCTCGAATGTCCATTGTTTAGCAATGATTTTGATCAATTTTGAAATGGGCGACTAGCGTTTGTACTTTGGAAGAGAACATTGTTGGTGAGAGTAAAGGATAGTGTGTGAAATGAAGAGATAGAATGAAATGAGTAAATGGGATGGGTGTAACCGACCCCTTAGATTTAAAAAAAGATTGATGGTTGATATTCTAAAAATGCCCTTCCGTAAGTAATTATATTAGAATGACAATTAATCCACAGTTCCACACCCTTAGATTCATTTAAAAGATATTGATGGTGCATTGAACTTTTGACTAAAGCCTAATGTACATGTATGATCCAATTAAGAACGTACTTTTGATGATTTTGAAAAGGAAAGAGCAGGCGGCAAGTAAAATCTTAATATGAAATAATAATAATAATAATAATAATAATAATAATCTCTTATATAATAAAACAAAACCCCTAGTGGGTACTTTGTCATTTTGAAAAAAAAGAATATTTCTTTATTGGGTAATATGTTAATTATTATTTAATTTATAAGTTTTTAAATTCGTTTTGTTGATATACTATACAAGTAGAAGATAAATACAAAAAATATAGATAAGATTTAAATGATTATCTTTAATCATAAAAAACTACAATTAAAAATCATAAATCAAGCAAAATAAAAATTAAATTATTTGTTTTTTAATAAATAAAAATATATCATTCAAAATTTTTTAAAAAAAACCCGCGCGTGCGCGGGCATTATAACTAGTAATAATAATAATAATAATAATAATAATAATAACACAACTACAATTATAAGACGCTATATATCAATAACAGTTCAAGCATGGGTTCAAACAGAAGTATGATTAATACGATAGATACAAAATGTTAGTTCAAAAGGATATCCAGAATCAAAAGGATTTCTAACAGATCCTCTCATGTTCGAAAGGTCATGTTAACTTTGATCATGAGTGCATCTCTTTCCCATCAAAAAGATTGTTTGGTCATATTAGCATAATAACATAACATACCAACCGGATAGATATCAAAGGTGTTGAGCTCGGTATTGCCAATCGACTTTGAGATGCAAAGAGCAATCTTCCCAACCACTAATAGTATCATAGCTGCAACCTCTGAACTGTGGCTTAAATTTGCTACTGTTCTTCATAATCACTTGCCCAGTTCTAGCATCCTCCAAATATGCTTTAATTATAAGAGATCCCTTGGTTGGTACGGGCAGCATGGATTTTATCAACTGAATTTTGCCAGCCTTTAGAACATAGCGATCAGCTAGGAAAAGTAATGCACTGTAGTAATCTTTAGGTGTATATTCAGATTGACATTCATACAAAAAGTCATCGCCATAATAAGCGAGTACATAGCCATAAACTTCACGACCAGGAGTATTCGTTTCAAACTTGAGCTCCAAACGAGTATCTATTGCATCCTTTAATAGAATGTAATACAAATCTGTAGCTCCGCCCTCACCTACAAAAGAAAGATGACCACAAGCACCATCTGATTTGTTGTCCCAAAAATCTAAGACGCTTATTTCCATCTTTTGATCACAAATGTGATAACAAGCATTCTTCTTCTTAGTAAGATACAGTTCCATACGAATTTCAATCGAGGGGGAGACTGGAACCGAATGATGGGAACTGGGGTTTCCAAGGTAAACTAGCCCATTGTCGATCATGTTTATTGGATTACACCAATCATGGTTGAATAAAGAAACATGACCAAAGTCGGGCTGAAAAAATTGAGACTCCCCATCCAATAGTAGCCCATACTTATCCGACACTGATATGCGCCCAAAGAGCTTCCCCTCTTTATCATACCTAAAATGTGTTACAGGTTTGGCACGAAACGAGAATAGCTCAAACCGAGAATTTCTCGGTAGACCCCTGATGAAAATCAAAACAGCAACCACGATTAAGAACAAAAAATTTAACAAAGTACGCAATTAGAGATAGAGAGAGGACCGGCTTTCAACAGTTGTCTAACACTAAGTTATGCAAAGTCCTCTGTCATGTGTACAGTATAACAGTAGACATGAAAAACACCTGTGCAATACGAGCTTATAAATGCAAGATTAGGGAAGTAAAAATGAATCTCTAAGGAGTACCTTTCCAGAACATAATCTATATCCCCCCACAGCATTATTATGTAACTGAGAGCATAAAGTAACGTCATATTACATGTTTCTACTACATCATATCTCGTATGAAAGATACAATAATTAATCATCCTACATAAATCTCACCTTTATTTCCCTATTCTTATCAAGGAAGGTATATTAACTACTTTATTAAAGGCTATGATGGGCCACAATTTTATATCTAACCATACCTTTTGATTTATTCAAAGATAGAGAAAATTTATGCAAGTTTTTTTTAAAAATACAGTAAACTACAGAATTCCCTTCTACCACCCCACCAGCCATGATATAAAATCTTGTTTTGCACATACATGACACAAAACCATCTTAGCAATTCTTTATGTCAGTGACCCAAACAAAACTATCTTTTAATAATACAAAAAAGAAATAAATACAACGGTTCAAATGTAGTGCGATGGAACCTGAGTCACTAAAAGATGGCTTTCTAGCAAGTTTATTTCATAACCAAAAAACTGTATAATTGATCTTTCATTTCATAACCAAAAAACTGTATAATTGATCTTTCAAAACTGATCAAAAACTAATAAAATTTAAAATGCATACATAATTTTGATTTTATTCAAATACACTATATTACAATTACAGACTACAAAAAGACCCAACCTTTGATGTAAAGGTACATTACTTTATGCAAATAACCCTATATTTGACTTAAATTGAATGATAAGAAACAAACTTAGCCATTGGTCGTTGTAATATGAAAATCAGTAGTTACCTAGCATTTACATCCATTGGTCGTTCCGGGGCGGACAATGGTGATCTCAGTGGTAGTTGGGTCATTGATAACGCAAAGAACGAGAATGCCTACGCAAAAAAAATAAATAAATAAATAAAATGAAATAAAACAAAAATAAAATATGAAACTGGTTGTAATATGTGGAATTGTGACTACTGTGTTTTTTCATACTGTAATACTTTTACTTCGAGTTCTTTAAAGTTTACTTGGTTTTTGAAAGATCTTTTTACAATATACCTCTTCATAGTGAATTATCCTAACATAGTTTTAATGTTATCTTAATAAACCCAAACCAATTTAAATTAGAGAGCTTAATCCCCAAAACTTATATAAATCTCAGATACTCCCTTTCAAAAAGAAGAGCAAAACAATCCATGGTTTATAAGCAAACGATAGTCCCACATAACAGATTTTAGGGGAAAAAACCCGACCCAAGAAACCAAATTAAAAAAAGAATCTACTAGATAATGCTTACCGGAGTGATCTCCAAAAGATGAAAGCATTTATCCATCACGACTGCAGTTGACTCACACAACAATAATGTGCTTGTCTCCACAATAGACTCAACCTGCCAAAACTTCAAAGTTACTAAATCCCAACATAATTTGTCTTTGTAAAATTAAATTAATTTTTAGAAGATTAGCTTGGTTTCAGAGAACCAGAAATTAACTTCAATATTGTATGAAAAAAAGCATTGGTAAGTAAATATTCTTGTTTTTCTTTAGAAGACCACTAACCTAGCAAAACTTTCAAAATTACACTAAATTGAGACAAAAATTGTCCCAGTTACCTTTTTAAGAATCAAATAATTTTTATGATTACTTTGGTTTTAGAGAATCAGAAATTGAATTCGAAATATTGTATGAGGAAAAAAAAATGTGCAAGTAAATATACTTATATACCTTGAACATCGAAGAATAGTAACTGTTAAATTTCTTGCATAAAGTGTAAAGGTATTCACACAGGATGTGTGGCAAGACACATAAACAAGTCTCTTCCACAACCTGGAAAAGAAAGTTGTTGGAGTATTAATACAATAACATAATTTACATCATCATATTAACGACATCAGGAAATTCATAAAAACCAAACTTTTCACTTCATTTATTACTTCTACGTTTGTGAAATGTCTTCCGTTAGGCAAGTAAATTATTATTGAATATTCACCCCAAATGTTTGAGCCAGTAGGAACAAGTGTGGGACTGGATAACTTGAATCAACCATACATTTAAGAGCATAATACAAGAAACTGTAATGTTTTTAGAGTAAAAGTTCATTAATTGAGATATCATTCAAAGAGAAAGATCGATATTGTCGTACCTCTGTAAACTCGAGTAAATGCAATCCCAGCATACGCTCTTCACCTTTCTCCCATCCTTCATCTTTCTCCAATATTAACGTTGAAGCCTGTTGCAAACATATATATCCGTTAACTTGATATTCAAAGAACAAGAAAGCAATAAAATTGGTCCAATATGAGAAAGTTATAACATTAAAACGGAAAGAAATGCTTACCTTCTCTAACTCATTGATGCGCTCACAAGAATCATCGATAATTCTACGAATTTTAGCTTGCGTATTTAGTAAGTATATGAAAGTATTGCCCTGTTTATCATTGAATTTGAGCAGATCATGAGAAAACAATATACAATAGCATAACATCATTACTAATGGAAGAACTTCATAAAAATACCTGTTCATTTAGCATCTCATCAATGTCAAACGTACAAACAACCAATCTATGGTTCGTCAAGAGTGTGTATCTGTTTAGAACACAAAACGCAAAGCATCGAATACGTAAGTACGAAACTTGACCTAAAAGTAGGGTATCTCGTTTTTATAAGACAAAGGAAATATCGGGTGTAGACATTGTCGAAATAAAAGTTTGATTACAGCAAGTTCATAGGAAATTTACATGGACTACTCTACTCGTATTATTGATACTGGTAGCATAAGTACAATAAGGGTAAAAAATGATGATAGAAGGCATTAGAAGCTTACCTGAAAATACAATCTAAAACTGCTTCAGCACTATACCCAAGCAACTTAGCAGCCTCGCCTTGTAAAAAGAAAAAAAGGGAAACTTAGCCATTTTCAAATCGATCCCGTTAGGCCGTTACATATTGATGGAATGATGATTTAGGACATATTTTATCTCTAATAGGTTAAGAAACCTAAAAACGAGAAAGGATACGTGTTGAAAGATAGATTGTTTTATCGAAGGAAATTAGAATGATTTTTATGGTTAAATGACTTCGGTAATCACATTATTTACTCACAAAAATACATAAACAACAAATTAACAATATCTGGTATACCTTGTTCCAGCGCCAGACAACGCATTTTAGCTTTGTCTAACAAATTATCTTCCAATATACTAGTTTGATATCCTGCATAGCTTATAGGGGCACTTGGGATAATAGTAATACCCCTTTCGAGTGTATCAGCCTGAAAAACAAAAGTATTCAATTTCTCATCTTTCTTTCGAACATATTATCAGTTAAGTTGAAAAGTTACTTACTTTGGAACACATCATGTCCATATACTCTTGTCCCCGTGCAGGCATGATGTACACCATCCAATCTGCTTTTTCATTTCCATAGATCAACCGACTTGTAGAACTATTGGTCAAGATTGAAGGATGACCAATGATCGCACCAACTTTTGAATACTCCAAAATATTCATTATTGTGCATCCGATAGAGTTTCCATGAAACAAATCCAAATGCATTTGCTCGCCCAATGTGAAACAGTCTACTAATACCTTTTCGGCATGAAGTTTTGGTGCCCATGTGTCTATACCACCTTTTAGCATCTTATGAATGCTCTGCAAGTAAATAAGTAGAATCTAAGTGAAAACTGCATTGTATGTTTTACAAGAGTTGGAAAACAAAAGAAAAAAATACCTTGGCAATCCATCTCCCTGATAACTTTATAGTTACAAAACCAAGTTTGTTTACGGAGGGTCTTCCCTTTATCATGTCAGTATTCGGAAACTTTTTCTTGATTTTCTATAATAATACAATACCACACGGAACATATAATTACAGTTAAAAAAGCTCTAGAATATTCAGAAACCATGACAGACTAAAAGAAGTTATTACCTTTCCAACAAATCTTGGTCCTCTATCTAATTCGCTTACTGTTATTTTAGGACAATTCAATAATCCTGGCCATATCCACAAGGCGTCTCGGCTGTCATTAGAAGAAAAAACTAAATCATATGTTACATAAAAAGAAAGTAAAAAACGCACAAACATCAGAAGTAACATATACCATTCATAAACACCATGCTTCCCTTTATAAGTATATATCATATGCTTTTGTTTCAAGTCAGGGTAACTATCTCCAGGATAACCATCTTCCAATGCAATTTCAAATGGCTTTGAGATTTCTTCTTGAAGGCTCCATCTCTTACATTACAAAACCAGTACCATTATCTTAACTGTGTAAATTTATATATAATAAAAACATGATAATGTGTACGTTAATATATAATAGACTTACATCAGGAGCTGCGATTCTTGCTGTATAAGGCACCCACTTTGACAATCTTTTACATTCCTGTATTACAAAATAGGTTCCATCATCTTATCTGTGTAAATTTATTAAGAAAAACATGATAAATTGATTATGTGTAAGTTAATAATAGACTTACAGCAGAAGCTGCCATTGTTATTGTAGAACGTGTAGATTTATATATGAAAAACAGCATGATATTGTGTATGTATGTTAATAATAATAGACTTACATCAGGAGCTGCTTTACCATGTGCCAACTTAAACGATCTATCAGGTTCCTGTATTACAAGACCAGTGCCATCATCTTAACTGTGTAGATTTATACATGAAAAACAGCATGATATTATGTACGTTAATAAGAAACTTACTGCAGGAACTCCCATTGTTGATGCAGAATGAACCCAGCCTAAGAATCTCCGATCATTCTGTATTACAAAACCAGCGCCATCATCTTAACTGTGTAAATTTAAATATGAAAGAAAAACATTGTATTGTTTAAGTTAAAAAGAGACTTACTTCAGGGTCAGCAGAAGATGCGATTGTTGTTAAAATGGAATGTGCCCACAAGACCAATCTATTACCTTCCTGTATTACAAAACCAGTGTCACCCTCTTAACTGTGTAAATTTACATACATACATACATATATAACATACGCTAATATTAGACTCACGTCTTCATCTTCCATTTCATCTGCTTCGAAATGTGCCCACCTTAAAAAATTCCGGCGTTCCTGTATTACAAAACGAGTGCCATAATCTTAACCGTGTAAATTTATATATAAACGTGATAACGTGTACATTAATAGTAGACTTACTTGCTGAGTAGACGTAGCATGTATCCACTCCTGTATTACAAAACCAGTGACATGTCTTAACTGAGTAAATTTATATATAAAAAATGATAATGGTGACGTTGACAATAGACTTACAAATTGTCTTGGTATTCGTATAGGAGGTGCCATTGTTTTTGATGGTGAAGGTGGTGTTTTTGATGGTGAAGGTGAAAATGTTGTTGATGGTGAAGGTGACAATATCGTTGATTTAGACGGTATTGAATGCATATCTAAACAATTAGCAGTTCCTTGTCTGTTACATTTCTCTATTACATTGTTCATGGCTCTATTCTTCGGGGCTCTCTTCTTCAAAGCTACATTCTTCAATGCAAATTCTTTTTTGGCAACATTCAATTCCATTGTCTGTTCTGTTTCAGAGGTCGATGAGAACGGCCACAGTCTCCAATATAAATCTGGATCCATCTAGTAAAAAACAAGTAACAAGTAACGTTACCAAAATGATAATATGTTTGAAGTAATACTAAGGGGCTGTCTGTTTAAGCCTGTATAGCGGGCTTAAAGCTTATGGTTTCGGCTTATGAGCTAGAGACTAGAGATGAGAATGCAGGATCAAGATTTGTAACAAATAGACTGTGCTGACCCAAATTGAGCGAGGATGGCCAATTCCAGTTTTGAACAAACGCAGACTTGTTTCATATTAAAACGAGCAACGAGCAACAGACCCAACACGACTGACTAATAAGCCGACGTTAATAGCGGGCATAATTCCGCGATAAAAGAGCTTTTGTCGCTTATTTTGAAACTTTTCGACTTATACAAACTTATCATGTCACAATAAACCGAAAAGTTTCAAAATAAGCAGCTTATGAAACATAAGCCTTATACCACGCTATATAAGCGTAAACAAACACCCCCTAATTTCTTGTTTTTATAATTATACCCTAAGTTACTCAACAACGTACTCACCCTATGACAAGAGACAATAATTAAAGTAAGCACGGTTTAAAGCACCAAAGGTAGCCAAAACAATCACTAAACTGAATATATCTTGTATAAACAATTGATTAAAAAAGAAAAGAATGGGTTTTTTACTTTTACTTCTACAAGCATTTATTAATCAACAACAATCGACGAGATTAAAAAAGAAGTTTATTACCGATAAATATAAGTTACATGCGCTGCTTGATTGATAAATTACACAGATCCGGATTATTAGGGTTTTGTTTTACCCTTATAATAAGTTACACGCGCGGCCGCTTGTTTGATAAATTACACAGACCTAATCCGGATTATTAGGGTTATGTTTTCCACCCGCGCACTATATATAGCATGCCCAAATACTTTACATAGTACTCCCTCCGTATCAAACTTATTTTCCACGGTGATTTTTTTTTTTTTTTTTTGAAAAGTAAACTTCATTAGACAACCGGCTAAAAACTCGTCCTCAAGGAGGAGACTGAGCCGCCCCAAAAAACCTTACATCAGATTAAATTTACACCAAGAAACCCAAGTGCAATTGTTCTCTTTTTTCCTATGTTTATACCACAAAAATCCTATCGACTTGACATCCGAAATAATCTCTGAGATCTTAACTTCTTTTCCTTTGAAAACCAATTCATTCCGAGCTTTCCATATGCGCCAACACGTAATAATAATGATACCTTGTATAGCTTCTTTGTATGCCGGTGGACGTCCGCAGCTATTGAAGATGTCTACCAAGTCTCTCGCATCAAAAGCAAAGATGGGTGGTATACCACACCAGCGAGCGATCATCTGCCATAGCCCACAGCTGTAACCGCAACCTGTAAACAAATGAGCTGCTGTCTCGTCGCCTTCCTCACACAGCGGACAAGCTGTATTGTTCGTAAATATATTTCTCTTTGCCAAAGCCATCTTTGTAGGAATTCTCTCGTTAATCGCTCTCCACATGAAAATGTTACATTTTGAAGGAAGCCACCTGCACCACTTCAGCTCGAACAAACTGTTGTTGTCAATCGGCTTGGCCATCCACTCTTTGACTGCAGCCGCAGAGAAGCCGACATTGCTCCCACTCCATATCCACGAGTCTGCTGCATCAGTAAGATAGGTATCTCTAAGTTGAGTAATGAGATCCGTCAATTCCAACGATTCTAACGCTGTGGAGGGAGTATTCTTCCAGTTCCACCCGAAAACTCTAACTCCACCATTCTTTAAAACGCGGTCCGCAACTTTACATGTTTTATCACCTTCTAAATGGTATAAAGCAGGATACTTCCGCCTTAAAGGGGTCTCACAGTGCCAAGGGTCCATCCAAAAACGCGTCGTCTTTCCATTTCCAATCTTACTATGAATTAGCGAAATGAAAGACGCCCCATCCACCTTCACCATTTTACCAAGTTTCACCACTTCTTTCCAAACTCCCCCTCCACTACTAAGCGCCGGGTATAACTCCCACTGTCTAGCCATACTATGAATCGAATCAATCACCTTTTTCCACATAGACCCGGGCTCCGTTCTATACCTCCACAACCATTTGAGAATAAGAGCATCATTACACTCACTTAATCTAGATAACCCCAACCCCCCTTTCGTCTTCGGCAAAGTAACCTTATCCCAAGAACACCAATGCATTTTCCTCACATCTTCTGAACCTCCCCAAAGAAAATTCCTAATCAATCCTTCCAATAATGAAATGATCTTCTTAGGAGCTTTATATAATGAGAAATAATAAATCGGGAGACTTTGTAAGACTAATTTAATAAGAGTAATCCTTCCCCCAATAGATAACACCTTGGCTTTCCATTTGGATAAGCGAGCCCGAAAAACGTCCACAACTGGGTTCCAATTGACCATGTGTTTCATATTGGCTCCAACTTTGATCCCTAGGTAGACGAACGGGATCTTTCCGGGCCTACATCCCACAACCGAAGCCATAGATACCACCTCCTGATCATTAACCCCAATCCCATACAAGGTAGACTTGTTTATATTAATTTTTAAACCCGAGCATAAATAAAAAATTCTCAGAATACGTTTAACATTTTCAAAGTTAGACGTAGACCATTCCCCCAACACCATGGCGTCATCTGCATATAAAAGGTGAGATATTTTCGGGCCCTGACTAGGCAACTGGACCCCCTCAAACACCCCCATTTCAGTCGCTTTATTGAACAAACCAGAAAAAGCCTCCATTACGATAAAAAAATAAGAACGGTGACAGAGGGTCGCCTTGTCGAATCCCCTTCTGACAATCAAATTGAAATGTAGGCGAGCCATTTACTAAGACGGAGGATCTAGCCGATGAAAGGATACCACGAATCCACATACTCCACTTCATCGGGAACCCCATCTGGTGCATAATGTCCAATAGAAAGTCCCAATTCACGTTGTCATAGGCCTTCTCAAAATCAATCTGAAGCATGAAGAGACGCTTCCCAGTCCGCTTAGCCCATGTCATGATCTCATTAATTACTAATGGCCCGTCAAGGATATATCTACCTGTTAGAAAAGCGGATTGTGTCACAGCCGTAATGTTCCCTATAACCATCTTCAATCGGTTCGCCAAAAGTTTAGAAATGACTTTACTAATCACGCCAGTTAAAGTAATTGGCCGATATTCACCCAACCCCGTAGGAGCTTTATTCTTCGGAATGAGAGTAATAAACGATGATCCCACACCCGAAGTAATACTCCCATGAGCATAAAAATACTGCATTATCTTCTTAAAATCACCTGCGAAAAAACTCCAGAAGCGTTTAATAAATTTAAAATTAAAACCGTCCGGGCCAGGAGCTTTATCATCTCCACACCCAAACACCGTATCCTTAATCTCCGCTTCTATAAAGGGCACCACCAGTAACCGCATATCACCTTCAGAGAGCCGATTAATACCATGATACTTGAACGATGGCCGTTTCCGCATATCTTCCACAAATTTTCTACGGAAAAATTGGAACACTTCTCTCTTAACAATGGACGGTTTAGTTTGCCAAGTGTCATTAATAAGTAAGCCCGTGATGTTATTAGCCGCCTTCCTTTTATTGATGAGACCATGAAAAAACCTGGAGTTATCGTCTCCATACATCGCCCACTTACATCTCGCCTTTTGTTTTAAATCCTTATACTTGAACTCTTCTAATTCTCGTAATCTAAAATTACTTTCTTCCAAAATCCACTGCTCTTCTTCAGATAGGTCACGTTCTTCCAGCACTTTCTCTAGGAGTTCAATATCATCCCACAAAACATTCTCTTCCTCCATCTCTTTTGTTTTTAAATCCTCCTTCCACCTAGTAATTGCTTGTCTTAAAGCCTTAAATTTATTCATCAAAGCTACATCAGGACAACCATCAAAATTAAATTCTTCACAAACTTTCCTAATTATGCCTTCAAAGTCTTTCCGTTCCATCCATGAATTAAAGAACCTGAATGGTTTAGGACCAAAATTGCAAGAAACCGACTTCAACATGATTGGGCGGTGGTCCGGTCTTCCTTTAGGCAATGTTCTATATTCCGCATCAGGCCACCTGTTAAAAATTCCCAACAGACAAATATTCTATCGATACGACTTAACTTATTACCTGTTGAGAATGTGAATTTGTTGCCTTTTAGACTTAGTTCTTGTAAACCAGAATCCTCTATAAAACAATTAAACTCCGCAGCCGCTTTATGATTAAAGAACGAGTTTCTTCTTTCTTCCGCACTCCTAACCGAATTGAAGTCCCCCACTACGACCCATAACCCCACCTTAGAGTTTATCATAGCAGCTAATTCACTCCATAATAGACGTTTATCAACATCACGTTGTGGAGCGTATACATTTATGATATCACATCACGTTGTGGAGCGTATACATATATGAAAAGGAAAACATGTATACGGACAACGATAAACAAATATATGTACACTTTCGTTATAAAGATTGATATAACTAATAAGAGATGCCAGGTGCAATATATAGTTCAGTACACTGACATATTACCGTCACATAAACACCTTATTATTTTATACAAAACTCTCACAATCAAACTTTACACAGTTTAATACTTAAATGTATGTCCACATCATCATAAATTTAACCATTTTTTAATATTACATTAATACAAAAGTAAATGACAAATTATTACAATACTGTTTCTGTTGTTTCACATAAATGATGGAAATAGACTTTAGTTGCAAATTACATGCATTTCAATTTTAATTTTTAAACGTCCACTACTGAATTAAAATTGTTTGGGTTTTAATTTTATACATTTTGGTAGTATGATATCTTCTTGTCAGTGTTTTTAATGGAAATGATTTTACCTTATTAAGAGCAGGAGGTAAGCTTGGTTGTTAGCCTCGCGTTAAACTACCAGCCCAAAAAAGACGATGGCTCACAGTACCATGGGTGGCGCCATGGTTGCTTGCGCGATAGTAACCAGCCCACGCGGTAGATCTTTTCCTTTTTTTTTTCTTTTTTTTTTTTTTTTTTTTTTTTTTTTGTATTTGTTTTTTGTGGGGTATGTGTGGACCCAACGGCACCACTTTTGCTTATGGCATCACATTTTCTGGCGCCAAGGGTAACGACACAAAACGTGGTGCCAAAGGATTTCTGGTGCCATAGAGGGTTTTGCCGACGTGTCAGCACTTTTTGCCTATGACACCACCTCTATGGCATGAGGGTACCCAATGCTCTAAAAGTATTACTGAGTTTCCGGGTCTTATGGTGTTCTTCTCACNTTTTTTTTGGTATTTGTCTTTAGTGGGGTATGTGTGGACCCAACGGCACCACTTTTGCTTATGGCATCACATTTTCTGGTGTCAAGGGTAACGACACAAAACGTGGTGCCAAAGGATTTCTGGTGCCATAGAGGGTTTTGCCGACGTGTCAGCACTTTTTGCCTATGACACCACCTCTATGGCACGAGGGTACCCAATGCTCTAAAAGTATTACTGTGTTACTGGGCCTTATGGTGTTCTTCTCACTTATTACCCAACATACATCTCAAAGACTCAAAGCAAATGATAATAGGCATGGGGCAAATAATAAACTCTCTGTGTGACATTTCGTAATTTCAAGGTCAATATCTAATTCATATTCTATTTCTATTTTCACTTGAGTAAAAATTTCATTTTTACTTTTCACCCGATTTAACGATTTTCGCGTTTCTAGCTATTCAAGTTCCGTGTTAAGATTCCAATCCCATTTCATGTTATTAGTGATTTAATATTCTATCATATACTCCTAATATTCAAAAGTTTCTATATTTCACATTTTTCATTTCGTTTCACGATTACGTTAAATTTTGGTAACAACTTGTGTTTTCAGTATGCGTTTTTGATTTTTAATTTCGTTTTAACACTACGGCAAACCCAAGGCTCCCATGAAATACTAAAATTAACCATTTTAACACTTCTTAAAAATTTCATAATATTTTTATAACACTTTTCTAAAATTCACGTTTTCAGGTCACCCGGTACTGCATAATTCGCGGTTTTAAGACCATACGCTTGATTTAAATCCCACAAACACACTAATACACCAAATATTAATCCATTATTGATTAAATTTGATCTCTATCTTTGTTTTTCAAGCCTTGGTCATTCACCACTTTTCACCCTTTCAAATTACCATCTAAAACCCCTAAATAGTACTAATTACATTACATAATCCACTCCAACACTTATATATGTCATACATTTGATACTTATGTTTGTTTTAACAAAAAAATAAAAGAAAATACACCCATGGAGCCCCCAAAACCGTCCACCCCCTTTAATACCCTATCATATCCCACACTTATCATTTTCAAGGCAATCTACTCATTGATTTCTCCATGCAAATCTCACCAACAAAACAATCCAACTTCATCTTCCTCCTCTCCTCCTTGGCTGCCAATTTTCATCACAAAACACCACCATCTCTGTGA
>LBNU01012306.1:53492-80009 GCA_014162995.1 Artemisia annua
ATTTGTCTTTAGTGGGGTATGTGTGGACCCAACGGCACCACTTTTGCTTATGGCATCACATTTTCTGGCGCCAAGGGTAACGACACAAAACGTGGTGCCAAAGGATTTCTGGTGCCATAGAGGGTTTTGCCGACGTGTCAGCACTTTTTGCCTATGACACCACCTCTATGGCATGAGGGTACCCAATGCTCTAAAAGTATTACTGAGTTACCGGGCCTTATGGTGTTCTTCTCACTTATTACCCAACATACATCTCAAAGACTCAAAGCAAATGATAATAGGCATGGGGCATTTTAAAATAATAAACTCTCTGTGTGACATTTCGTAATTTCAAGGTCAATATCTAATTCATATTCTATTTCTATTTCCACTTGAGTAAAAATTACATTTTTACTTTTCACCCGATTTAACGATTTTCGCGTTTCTAGCTATTCAAGTTCCGTGTTAGGATTCCAATCCCATTTCATGTTATTAGTGATTTAATATTCCATCATATACTCATAATATTCAAAAGTTTCTATATTTCACATTTTTCATTTCGTTTCACGATTACGTTAAATTTTGGTAACAACTTGTGTTTTCAGTATGCGTTTTTGATTTTTAATTTCGTTTTAACACTCCGGCAAACCCAAGGCTCCCATGAAATACTAAAATTAACCATTTTAACACTTCTTAAAAATTTCATAATATTTTTATAACACTTTTCTAAAATTTCACGTTTTCAGGTCACCCGGTACTGCGTAATTCGCGGTTTTAAGACCGTACGCTTGATTTAAATCCCACAAACACACTAATACACCAAATATTAATCCATTATTGATTAAATTTGATCTCTATCTTTGTTTTTCAAGCCTTGGTCATTCACCACTTTTCACCCTTTCAAATTACCATCTAAAACCCCTAAATACTACTAATTAGTAATTACATTACATAATCCACTCCAACACTTATATATGTCATACATTTGATACTTATGTTTGTTTTAACAAAAAAATAAAAGAAAATACACCCATGGAGCCCCCAAAACCGTCCACCCCCTTTAATACCCTATCATATCCCACACTTATCATTTTCAAGGCAATCTACTCATTGATTTCTCCATGCAAATCTCACCAACAAAACAATCCAACTTCATCTTCCTCCTCTCCTCCTTGGCTGCCAATTTTCATCACAAAACACCACCATCTCTGTGATTTTTCATCAATTTATACACCACAACATCCTCTTGAAGATCCTTGCAAAAGATGGTGTTTTGATTCGAAGTTTAGAAGATTTTCTTGAAGTTTCCATAGAGTTTCTTGGTGTTTTTCTTCAAGACTTGATTAGGGCTTTGTTTAATCAAGTGGGTAATCATTTGTGAAGATTGAATTGAAGATTTCACTAGTCTTGGTGTCATTAGGGTCGATTCCAATCCAAGCCCTAGAAAGGTTATTTGTAATTTATCACTTTTTGTAAGTAACTCTCATCATCTCCTCTTGATTTTCACACATGCAATTGGATTTTTGTTATTCAATTCAGTATGGGTTTAACCTCAGTAGGTAAACCGTAAACCTTCTTTATGATAAGCATGTTATACTTGATTCATTATGACCATATGTTAAGGGTGATTGTGTTTGGGATAAGTTATGTTTAGGTTAGGGTTGATTTGTGATTGCTGAAATTATAGGTTGTGATTATTGAATGTTTTTAGAATGAAACGTGGCTTTATAAAATTAGTAAAAATAATACAGACCTAGATGTATGTCTCAGGGTCATTTATCAAAAAGGCTCACCATTAGAAGTGTTAGGATGATTAGAATTTTATGGTAAAAAGGGTCAGATTCTGTATGCTGTTGGCAAACGGGGGTTAAACCAAGTTTTGCTCTATAACTTTTTGAAAACTAAATATGTAACCTGTACTAGACAAATAGAGCTATCACCTCCAATTGGCATCACCTTCATAGGACCTTTAGATTTCAAATGACGGCCAATACGGTAAGCCGTAAAATTCAGTCACACTTTTCTTTAGGACAGGTCTGTAAAGAAAATTTATAAAAAGTGGTTAGACCTGCAAATTTTTGAGTAAACTTATTTTTATAGTACAATAGGGACTTAAAGGAAACTAGGGATATAAAGAACTTAAAATTTGGACATACGGTTTGCAAGTAGTGATTTTGGGAAGTCGGGGAAAGTTTTCAGCCACTAGTAAAACTAAGAAAATGTGTTGGGTAAAACAACTCGGGAACTTGCTATTTTTGGGAACCATGAACATATGACTTGTGAAAACCCTTAGTATAATCCATTGGCTATATGAATCAAGTATATTTAGCATGTTTTATCTCAGGTCCATAAGTGGCTTAAGCTTGGATGGGCGGCGCTTAGAAATGGATATCTATTTGATGGCTCATGTTTGATAAAATTTTCATTCGATAATGACTTCAAATTTTAAATCTATGTATTTCTAAACTTATGTTAAACTTTTGGGACCTTTTGCTTGACTCTGAAAAATTATGAAATGTGAACTTTTATTAAAAATGTCTCTAATTTGAGTTCGTTTACTATACTTGTACTATGTGACTAATACATAGCACCCCATGTTGTATTCCGCTGCATTCCTAAAATGGGGGTGTTAAACTCTGTCATCACCGTATAATTTAAGTATGTTCAGAGACCCACGAGAATTCAATAAACTCAAAACGTGGCACCTCCACAGTGGATTGACCATTTAATAGAGTGCTATTAAGTGCATCCAGGTGGCCCATTGTGGATGCCCTAAAATATCACACAAACACAATAACATATCAAATCCCGTCATGGAGGGATATGAGAAGATAGAAAATAGACAGATCCTACCCCTACTTCAGGATAAGCCCGAAAGTAAGAAGATTACTTCCAGAAAGACCTCCGGCAAGTGTAAGTGTGCTGGTGAGATTGCTCAGATATATGTGCATCTGTGAAAATGAGCAATAACAAGGATAAGTAGTCTAAAAAATATAAGACAAAATCAAGCATACAAAGCTAATATGCAAAAAACCATCAACAGAAAAAGGACATAAACATAAAGAAGCATACGCCGCAAGAGAACACATAATATAGAAAAGATAAAGCACTAAAGAGACAAAGGGGCATGAGCATAAGCATACAAGTAAAAGCATAAACACAAAAGGGCAAAAGCATCTAAAAAACGCAAGTAAAGCCAATGGGCTAAAGGCAAATATAAAACCAAGATCTAAGAGAGCAACAAAGATCTAAGTGGGGCAGTGCTCTGGGGGCCTAAAGCTAAGGCAAAGCAAAAGTTACAAGATGCAAGGCTACTAAGAAACGCTTATAAGGTATGCGGGTTGTCACGACACCACAATCAACTTCACCACCAACTTAATGTTATAATACAACCAACTTCATCACCAAAATATACCCCACTTAAAAACATATATAACNCCGAACTTTTGACCGAGTCTTCATTTTTTAAGCTTGAAGACAAGTCCACCTTGACAGCCGTAATAACCCAAAAGCGTCCTTGGTTGCCAGGTGGGACGAAAACGCGTTCAAATTGTCCCTATATATATAATATAATCATCATTATGTAAAGCTCGTTCAGCTTTGCGAGATTAATTAGCTTAATCGAATTTGATGTTTTAAGTGAGAGGTTAGACTTGGGCTCAACTCAATCATGTTTAAGCCAAGAGTCGAGCTTCTAACATGTAGATAAGAAACCACCTCAATTTATGACCCTTGGTGACATTCCAAAGTCTACTTGTATCCAAATTCCGCTTCTCTGATTTTGTATCTATACATGTTGGCACATACCCATCAACTTGTATAAAGTACAAACATATTGATCACCTCTTGTGTTAAGAACAAAAACGGAATTCTCATCTATGTGGTTGTCTTTATTAATAATATTAGTATCGGCTGCATCATTTGTGCCCTATAGGTAATGATTTGGAAATGCATCTAACTTTTTAATTTTTATTGTTCCGTGTAGTTATTGTTTATTACCTCCGTCCCATAATAATTGTCCACTTTGACTTTTTTTAAGTCTTTTGAATTCAATTTTGACCATAAATATTTTTATTTGTGTAACATAATACTTGATGAAGAATATATGAATAGATTGGGTTTTAAATGTATTTTTCATTGGTATAATTAAGTATTATGTAACACAAATAAAAATATTAATGGTCAAAGTTGAATAAGAAAGACACAAAAAAATAAAAGTGGACAATTATTATGGGACGGATGGAGTATTTCTTTATTTATTTATTTGTTATCTATACTATATAAAGCTTGTACACCGTAATTTAATGTGGAAGTGAATTGTGCACAAATGGGTGGTACGGTACAAGGTAGTTCATGCAGCATCCATGATATATCAATCCCACGCATTAACATCTACAAACTTCAATGTTTCAGTTTTGCAACCTCAAAGAATACAAAGGAGGCTACAATCAATTACACAAATTTACACTCATGTTGAATGCTCACAATGAATACAAAGAATACAAACCATCTATGGTTACACGAATCATAAAAACCTCAAAGAATACAAACCAAGTAGTGTATAATCTGCTTTAAGCATTTATTTGCAAGTATACCGACCATCTCCAACAATTAGAACAAAAAAAGAATATAAAGAGCTTGATATAAAAGGATTATAAATAGCATATACAAGCCCTCAAAATCATGAAATCGAGACCCAACTCTCACAGTAACTACATTCAAGATACGTTATCGTGAGACAGAGACCCGAAACCATAACTATTGTACACCATTTTTAAGATCTGTTTTATAGATCTTAGAACCAAGACCCAAAAACGAAACGATGTTACTTCATATAGATCAAACCAAGACCCACTCCGTTATACTCCTAAATACCAACAACATCACAAACAATAACAAAAGCTACTCAACTACATCTTATCTCCAAACCAACGACAAGATCTCCGTTGGTGTTCAACTTAAGTAACAATCTTTAAAGATTTTAAGTTTGAACATACACACATCATAGATCGTTATTGAAGCATAATCTTCTTTTAATATCCGAAAAACTAAAGAACGGATTATAACAAATTTGTTATATCCATGTCTTTCGTTCGTTTAACAAGAAACGAACATAAATCAAGGCACAATACTTACCCGAGACCTCATATTGAGACCTTGAAGCCGATTCATCATCACAACCATCGAACTTATATTTTTAGTGTTATATATATCTTTTTCGGTGATATAGGATGAATGTTTGTTGGCTGCGAAAGAAAAAGTGATGGAGGCGGATGTAACATTATGCCAGGGTTTACAAATGACAAAATATTAGGGTATAGTAGATACTTTTCTCCTTTAGATCTTACCCGTTTTTTTTTTTTTTTTTTTTTTAAATTTATTTAGGCTAGGAATGTATGGGCCAACTTATTCATTTTTTTGGCTAATGTCGTGTAAATACATCTAAACATTGGTAGCATCGTTGGCAAATAGCAATCTTGGTAGTTGTGATAGTGATCAATAACATCTTTATTACAGAGTTTGATATTTTTTTATTGAAATAAATATGAGTTCAAAAAACTTGGTGTAGGGCTATATAACCAAAACACAAAAATGGATATGAGTTTGGAATAATGGCACTTTCATGACTTTACATATCATCTTGATTGCTAATATGAGATTACATGTATCCTGATATTTATACCATAACATATGGGTTTGTTCTCAAACTATACAAACCGTGAGCAAAATAAGTATCATGTCCGAGTTAATTTGCAATAGATAAAGTAGAGGAAGATGTCCTTTCGAGTTTGATAAGAGTGACACTGATGGATTGACGGATTCGTTTTAAAGACTAAACATCGGGTAGACCATTTATTTCAAAATGATAAATAACATATTAAGGCCTATCAAAATAATAAATAACATTATTACAATATGTTATTTTTTAGTTCAAATAATAAACAAAATCGATATTTAAATTTATGACAAAGTTGTGGTGTCAAGAAAGTCGAGTTGTCTCAAAGCTGAATATGACCACACGGGTCAACATGATATTGAATATGATCACACGGGCCAACATGATACTGATTATGGCCACACGGGTCAACATATAATTAAAATCTTAAGGATTTATCAGTTCATTCTTATATATCCCACTACAACTTATAATTAGCATGATATTTCATTTGGTCTTTTCACCAGAAAAAGATAGATTTCGACCTTGCAAATCGAGGATATTCAACCAAAGACTGTGCAAAGCACGGGTTGAATAAAGCCTATGGTAAATAAAAATCTATATTTTAAATAGTTGAAACCTAATTAGTACCAATCATTTAGTCCGTGCATCGCACGGGTTGTACATAGCCTCGTTAAAACAAAAAGCTCTCAAATTTCGACATTTGTATGTATTTTGTGAGCATTCTGCCCTTACTTTTTTCAAATTTTGAAGGGTAAAATGGTTATTTTACATGCACAAAGGTCGAAATTTGAGAGCTTTGTGTTATTAAAAAAAAATGACTACACGGAACAACAAAATTTGACAAGTTAGATGTATTTTCAAATCATCAACCCTTTTAGACATATATTTTTTCAGATTCGATATCTTTATAAGTGTCCCAAATGACCTTGCTAGCTTATTGAGGCGGGGAGACGCATTGTCTTTCTCAAATTTAGAGAAAACATGTTTTGATGTAGTTGTTCAAACAACGTATTGAATCATTTGAATATATCGTAGTTGATTGTGTTTTTGATTCTAAGAGAACAAGGAAAGACATACTAGGTGAGGAGATAAAAATTCTTTCACACACTTGGTTCGTTCATAGGAAATGAAATTCAGTTCCAATTGAATTGATTGTATCTTTGATCCTAAACTTGCTTGTAAAAATACAATGTAATTTTGTTTCTTCTTTAGCTTCATGTGAGTTGCTTAAATTTCCGCTGTTCAAAAAAAAAACTCTTGTATTTCCGTTGTTTCTTCTTTAGCACCCATTAACTTGTATGTACTAAACTCAAACTCTATTTAATATTAGAAATTGCATTTAATACACATTAATTAAACTTATAGATTATCATAATTAAATCTAACTTTTAATTTAGTAAACTCAAAATTATCTTTTACTAGCTTATAAGACCTGTGGAATCCACGGGTTTTTAGAAGAGATATTGCAAAAAAATGAAAAATTAGTGTCTAAACAAAATAAAGAAAAGAACAAAAGTAAACAGGCTGAATCATTTATTCGAAATGAATATGAAGTAATAAGTCAACGATAGTATAGAGTACAATGCTTGTAACTAATAATGTAATAAACGCCCATGCATGTGAGCTCCAATCTTGACTGCCTTTAAAAAGCAAATGTATGTTGTAGGGAAGTTGATGAAGTGATAAGACAGTAAATATTTCATGAGCACCTAATAAGTATAAAAATAAAATGTAAGTAAAACATTTGTGTGATTGATAATACATGTAAAAAAAGGCATAAATGACATCATATGAATATTCGTATATACCTCTTAAAACTTGATCATAGACCGTCAAGAACCTCTTTGTAAACTACATTCGTGATAGTCTTTGATAAATTAAAATAAAAATAATTAGTAGTAATAATATTAATATTAATATATTATAAATAAGCACCACATATATTTTTATTTAACTTTACCAATATAATTTTTATTTAACTTTACCAATATAATTTTTATAACCATGCCAAGATAAAAGGTAAAGATCTTAAACCGTGTAAAGAGACTTTTATAATGAAAACACACAAATGCATACATAGAAGGAATTAATGGTACATAGTTGGCTTATGTTTGTCTTCCTTTTCAAAGTCTACATCAAAAGACGCCTTTAAAAGCATGTCACAATATTAGGAGTCACAACGCATTCCGTAGTGTAAGCAATCATATACCTAATATAACAACGAAATAGTAAACTTTGTTATTTATCTAATACATGTGCGCCTAAGGACTCCCCACACAAACACAATAACATGCAATACATATACAAAGGGTCATCTATAAATTATGGCAAAGCACATCAGAAAGATAACATCTAGGACTAATGAATCTCACAACATAAATATAAACAAACTAAACTACAGATGGATTAGTTTATGCGGTTCTTTACATATTTTCTAAAAAATACGTAATATGCGGTAAAAAAATAACAAATTGAGATAGCATGTGGAAACTCATGAAAAATTAAACTAATAACCATAATAACAAAAGTTAGAAAGTGTATATGAATGTAATATATTGTGTTGTTTCAATGCATTCTCGAAGTAGTACAAACTAATAACCATAATAACAGAAGTTGATGACTTATTCTATTATCGTTCATTCCAATTCCAAATAGATCGTTGCAAAATAATTGGGGTTACTTTAACACTTGTTACATTCAAGACTAAATAAAGAATACATTAAACCATAGTATCTTTTGAGCCATTTTAAAAAACTAAATTTATTAGGTAAACAATATATACTTGCTAGTTAACAGTAAACAATGCCCAGTAGTATATTTGTATATGCAAAGCCATATACTTATGATCCCATTTCAGATGGTAACTTCTACTACATGAAACCACATATTTTGAAAACCTTACTAAAATAGAGGAGGTCCTACCATGTCATAGAATCATGGTATCCTCAAGTCCATTTAAAAAACTTCATCGCATCGATGTACAATATTTAGTTCCAAGACCCGCGAACAAAGAAACAACATCAAAAGTGTACAATAACCCACATTTGAGTTACATAACTCCCGGCTTAAGTAAGTAAACAAATAGACATTGTCACCTTGGCCAATTCTAAAACTCACTTTGCATAGTGAAGAAACCGTAGTGTTGTGTTGACGAATGCATATAGGTATAACTTGAGTAAAGGGTCAATCAAATGGTTGACTTTGACCATTCCTGTTGACACCTAAGTCAACTGAGGGCTGCAAAGTACACAAACCACATGATCAATATCAAACAATCTCAATTCGGCAATTACTATGACACAAACATGATTACACGAAAAACATTTACATAAGTACCCATGAAACTAAACTAAACCCTCACCTTATTAGCAGCATCTAAGACTTCCAAAGTCTTGGATTGCGAATCGATTGAAAGATTCTTTTGAAAATTAGTAACTTCTGTAGAGAAATGAATCATCTCGAAAAGTCGATATGCTGCGATTATCCCTTGCTCAGATAAATAAAAGTTGGCCGCAGCTTGATTCGCTCCCATTTGAAAAAAAGGGCATCCACATATATTTTAGTATTCAAGTATTATGTATGACATAAGAGAATTAGAAGCGGAATGACATTCATTAATATATACATAAGTTAAAAGGAAAGCAAGATACGTACATGCCACTTAAAATGACAGCAAACGGGGAGGTCACAATTTCTCCATCGTGAGCTTTTCGATGTGTAACCAAAAACCTTCCAACATAAAGTCTCAAGGCGCAACAGCTGATTGCAAGCCCGTATGTGAATCCAAGTCCAAGTCCTTGCACAAGACTGGTTAATATACCATATCTCAATGTAGATTGTAATGAAGCCGCATATGAATATTTTGCTAATGGTTCATTTGTAAAAGCATATAAGGTCCTAACAATTACTTTAATGACAATTACTTTACGCGACTTATGAGCTTATTGCTTATTTTAAGCAATAAGCTCTACTTGATAAGCTCATAATCTAATAAATGGCCTTCTTAGCTTTACCAATATCAAATAAGCTACGAATATAAACTAATCCAAACACCCCCTAACTGGAGCAAAATCTCGAAATTGACCAAGAATCAAAATGACGATTGTTAATAAATATAAGCCTATTACTAACTCAGTCCATATGTTTGCACATCAAACAAATAAATCTTAATGATCGAAAGGTTCAAACTTTGTATATGTGGTCTATGTTTAATATATCAAGAATGAACTATAAAATAAGTAAACAAACTAAAAGAGATATAAATGTTTAATTTTTATAAAATAACTTTAATAAACTACATAAGTTAAATAGTTATTCTCAAAAGTATTTTCTCAGAAGTAGATAACTTTCAAAAATTCCAATTTTAGGTAGCAGGTATATGGTAACAGTATTTCAACATGTTTGAAGGTTTTCCATTGCCTTTTCAAAGTATTTTTTGTAAGATGCATCATTTATGCTTTAGAAGTAATTATGTGATGCTAAATATCAGAATATGATAACCAACCAACTGCAACTATGTTCTATGAAGGGGATAGGGTAAATGTATTGCTGGTCATTATGTTCCACCTACTTTCTTTAGTTTTTTTAGAACCGAAAATGTTTATTAACTTGTATTTCACACAAAAGGGTACTACAGTAATCATATGGTTATATAATGTTAACTAATTACACTTTGAGAAAATTGGAAAACTGGTTTGTCCCACTCAAACAATCCCTATAAGAAGATCTAATAAGCCCTCCCAAACAGTCCCTAAAATACCATAATGCACAGAACCTCACCTCATGGGCAAATGATTATATCAATTTTGCATCATGAAAATCATTTATCCACTCGATAAATACATAAAGATTATTTATCGCATAGTAAATTATGCTTTCAAACAGTCGACTTCAAATTGCTCGATTGCCTAAATGGGGTGTCTTCATACACCTATGTACATTAGTTCAAAATCTACCAATAAACTTTAGATTTACCATCTATTGTACCGAGTGCAAAAGTTTATTGTTGAATGCATATTAACTTTCAATAACATATTTCTTAACAATGGCAAACTAAACTATATTCGATATCATATTTAGTTGAAAATAAGAGAATGATGTACCTTGCTGCTAATTTATGTAAGAACGGTTTAATGGTAGTGCATCCTCATGAAGATCACTTATATTCTATTTTATGTGATTACAAATGTGTGTATAAAGTTATGCCTTCATCACCTTTAGCTTTGCTTCCCATATATTCCTTCGCTCTCTGCGCTTTGATAGAAAGAAACAAACGTAAGTCCACAAATGGAGTGAGACGACCTAAAATTGGAGCATTAAAATTCTTGGGTACACAGTTTAAATAAGAAATTACCAAATAACCCTAATATCACAATATAAGTTTCATTAAGAATATACCAGACATCCTTGGTATAAAAAGTTTAGATAGCAATCCCAAACAACCCCAACAAAAGCAGTGACATTATATTAATTCCAAACATCTCGAATATAAGTGGGTCAATTAAAAAAATCCCAAAAATCCCCTATATATGCATAATCAATTAAAAAATTATAATGCACTTTAAATAAGCAATTTCAAACAACCTATATAAAAGCATTTTATTAAGCAAATATATACCTTATTACCTTATGTGTCCAGGATCATCTCACTATCAGCCACTTCTTCATAAACTGAAATACAACAAATATTTTTTTCTCAATATTGAGAGACTAAAAAAATGATTCCGCATCTAAAAGACTTTTCATGTTTTCCAGCTTTTGAGCTTAAGCCGGTAAATTAATGGATTACAAAAGCATGTGTATCTATAGAACACAATATTTTATATTGACCAAATTTTAATACATAATATGCAGAGTATATACATCAACAGAAATAATTTGAATGATTACTTGCGATGCAATCATCATGCATGCAACACTAACCAATTGCAGTCGTTGCTATGCAATAAATTTCGAAAGCAATATGTCAATGTAGTTTATATTGAGCAAATGTATACGTAACAGCGAAAGAATGACAACTTATGACAGAGATGGAAACAGTGGACTTGAACCAACTTTACTTGAAGTAAATTACTTGTAAACTATTTAACGAACTAACTGAATGAGGTGTACTACCAAAAAAATCATTACCAGAAAGGTCCGATCCTAAAATGCTTTTTTGTTTATGTTTTCAAGCAGTAAAATAAGCAATCCCAATCACCCTTTTATCCAATTTCGTTGCTTTTTGTTATGGTAGAAGAAAACCCATAGACAAAAATGATACCATGGTGGGTTCTTTTACCTTGTTTGCCCCTACCTTTTTAACATAATTTAAATAAGAAATCATCTAATAAAGTTACAGTCGGAACACATCATATCCAAAGCATTATTTATCACTTCAAAACGCTCCACAAAAAGCTTCTTCATCAACCATTGGCCCTCTATTGCAAATTTCAAAAATGGACCAATTCGACCCATTCAGTTATATTGAATCAAAAATCCCAATTAAGCTCTCAATCAAGTAAATGCAGTGTGAATCGGTAATGGCACATACATACCTTGTCCAATCTCAGCTCCTCTAGAAGATTCTTAAACTTCTCTCATGTTCACCAAATTTTCATGTTCCTCGTGTGGTCATCAAAACTGAAGTAACAACAACCAAGTAAGAATAACATACCTTTAAAAGAGCTTAGAACAGGTCCTCAATAAGTGAATAACTTTTTAGATAAAATAAACGAATGAACATGGTGTTCCTCTTTTTGTGTAAAATATTGCAACAGGAAAATCACCACGTCAAAAGTGGCCTGAAATGAGGATTGCACACATACTTTGAAATATATCCATGAAATTTATTACGACTTAACATAAGTTTAATGACAAAAAAAAAATAGTAATTTATATTTTACCTCTAGAAGGAGATGTCCTAGTATACATATTATGTGTTACCGCATGAACAAATCTATGACAAACAGCCTATAAGATCCGAAAAACCCTTGCACATCAATTTCTTGAATATGGTCGCAGTTTCTAAGATCTTATTATAATGAGCATTCTATGGTTCATTGTGGACCAAATTCAAATCAGTAACCTTGTTTGATGTTATGATAAATACCATGAATCTGACAAACAATATTTCTACTAACTTAGATAATACTTTTGGTCTCTTTACCGTATCTTTTGTTGAGTAACACTATCATATTACTTCTCAAACCATCTCACATTGGGCTCTCTATATCTGCATAAACAAACGGACTTTTCATCAAATACCTCGTGTATGCAATTGGCTACGAATCCAGATTACTCGTATAAGTTCACCACAAATCAAAACAATAACATGCTTTTTTGAGACTTTAACCAAATCAGCGATGATATACAAACAGACTGAAACAATTACCTGATTGATTTTTGAAGAACATAAATTCGATTTCCTTGACTCATCACATGATGCTCTTTTGGCCTACAAAAAACAATGACAGAAACATAATTAAATCAAAATAGATGAATTGTCATTCAAACCAAAACCGAGCCGCAACATTTACACCTCAACAAACAAATCAAAACAAATGAATCATAATTCAAACCGCACGTCCTAACAACTACATTCAAACATCACAATTGTATATTAATTCAAGATTTCTAAAAACTACCATAACTTATACTTTCAACTTAAAACAACCAAATCATACTTATCAAGGGAAATACATTAAACTGAAATTATCAAATATTTATAAATTAAAAATAAACACAATTACTTTGATTATTAATAAAAACAACACATCAAAATAGTTGTACTATGGAGTTTAAATCGAAACCCTAAAAGAATAGATGCGATACTTACCATTGATTCAGTATTTCCATGTTTAGCCATAGGATTTCTATATATGTTTTTGAATCATTCAGGGTCAGAGAGGAAGAGAATGAAACGATTGTGTGTGTAATTATTAATTCAGACAATTGTGTGAGTGGATTTGTGTATGTGTTTTTGAAATTTGAATCGGTGAAGAAGATGAATTTGAAACCGTGTAGAGGAATAAGGAGGTGAATTAATAGGTGATTAATGGTTTACAAAAATAGAGCAAAGAGCATATAGAAGATGGGCTAAAACAAAGGGTGCATTGTGGTGTTGTACATAAGGTGTTAAATAAGGAATGACACATCAGCCCATTTAATTTTATTAGCTTAGATGGGTGGTACAAAAATGTCATATATTAGAACTAGACGAGTACCCGTGCATAGCAACAGGATTTTATAGCGACGGATAGTTTATTGATAAAAAAAGTTTATAGGTTATAAACGAAAAACAATAAAAGTTTGAAGATTTGGAAAATTTAACATAATGTTTTGAAACCTGGTTCAACCCGGGTGGTTCAAACGGTTGAACCATTTCAGGCAAAAAATGGATTGATTTAAACCGGGTCAACTTGCTAGGTTGGGTCAAAAACGGTTCAAATTAAACTGGTTCAACCCGTCCGGGTTTGAAGTGTCCCGGGTCAACCCGGTTTTTGTTTTAATTGATTGTATTTAATTTGATAGGTATNACTCATCAACTTGTATAAAGTACAAACATATTGATCACCTCTTGTGTTAAGAACAAAAACGGAATTCTCATCTATGTGGTTGTCTTTATTAATAATATTAGTATCGGCTGCTTCATTTGTGCCCTATAGGTAAAGTTTAGAGTTCTAGATAGGGCTAATGATTTGGAAATGCATCTAACTTGTTAATTTTTATTGTTCCGTGTAGTTATTGTTTATTACCTCCGTCCCATAATAATTGTCCACTTTGACTTTTTTGAGTCTTTTGAATTCAATTTTGACTATAAATATTTTTATTTGTGTAACATAATACTTGATGAAGAATATATGAATAGATTGGGTTTTAAATGTATTTTTCACTGGTATAATTTTTATCAAGTATTATGTAACACAAATAAAAATATTAATGGTCAAAGTTGAATAAGAAAGACACAAAAAAGTAAAAGTGGACAATTATTATGGGACGGATGGAGTATTTATTTATTTATTTATTTGTTATTAAAACAAAAAGCTCTCAAATTTCGACATTTGTGTGTATTTTGTGATCATTCTGCCTTTATTTTTTTCAAATTTTGAAGGGTAAAATGGTTATTTTACATGCACAAAGGTCGAAATTTGAGAGCTTTGTGTTATTAAAAAAAATGACTACACGGAACAACAAAATTTGACAAGTTAGATGTATTTTCAAATCATTAACCCTTTTAGACATATATTTTTTCAGATTCGATATCTTTATAAGTGTCTCAAATGACCTTGCTAGCTTATTGAGGCGGGGAGACGCATTGTCTTTCTCAACTTTAGAGAAAACATGTTTTGATGTAGTTGTTCAAACAACGTATTGAATCATTTGAATATATCGTAGTTGATTGTGTTTTTGATTCTAAGAGAACAAGGAAAGACATACTAGGTGAGGAGATAAAAATTCTTTCACACACTTGGTTCTTTCATAGGAAATGAAATTCAGTTCCAATTGAATTGATTGTATCTTTGATCCTAAACTTGCTTGTAAAAATACAATGTAATTTTGTTTCTTCTTTAGCTTCATGTGAGTTTGGCTTAAATTTCCGCTGTTCGAAAAAAAACTCTTGTATTTCCGCTGTTTCTTCTTTAGCACCCATTAACTTGTATGTACTAAACTCAAACTCTATTTAATATTAGAAATTGCATTTAATACACATTAATTAAACTTATAGATTATCATAATTAAATCTAACTTTTAATTTAGTAAACTCAAAATTATCTTTTATAATCACGTTAAACTTTGCATTGCATCAAGAACAACCGTTAAATCATGAAAATGCATGTATTTGATTTTGAATGGTTCTTGTCGAGAGTTTGAAAAGTTAAATCGACAAAAAGTTACTAAAAAATATTTAAAATGCTATCACAATTTTCTGAAAATTAAATAGACAAAAAAATTTATTAATGTTAAAACAACTTTGATATTTGTTCTACGTCTTTGAATCATTTTAAAATATTTTGCCTCTTTATTAAACAAACAAAGAGTGATAAAACATGAAACGATTATACTTGTTTCCTATTCCTATTTACACTCTCTACCATTATATTACTTGTTAACCACATATATGCATCTTTTGAAGCTGCATGAACATATATGGTTGGCCTATTAATTCGTTCCTATGAATATGCACACATTTACATTCACGACACAAGATATATCCATAGCCAGCATCTTCATTATTGATTAACAAAAATTTGTTTCATATCTTTTTTAATATCATGGCTTTGTTTGCTACGGTACGTCTCTTCTTTCATCCTAAAAATTCATCGATATATATTCTATCAATCTATCTTCGTGATTGCACATCTCTCTTTTCAATAGGATTAGCTACTTTTAATGTCTATATTTGTATCCAAATCCGGAGTAATGAATTGCATTAATGCTCATGCAGAGGTACATACGATCTATAACAAGCTGCAACCATTTGGGTGGAACGTATATAACACCCCAACGCGCGTTTAGTTCATCAACCACAGACAAGAATGATGATAAAAAACGCTGGTATAAATTCAAATATGAAGATACACCAATGTGGATTTTGGCTGGATTTACAAGTGCAGCCGCGTTACTTGCTGTGAGCAGTGTTACACGACAACTCATTCATCACCCTGGCGTCCAGGTCAACAAGAGCAACCGGAGCATGGTTCCAGAGATCGATAGTCCAGAATTGTCCCATGCTTATGGAGACAAGTTCATCTCCAAATCAGTTCTAAGGAAAGTGGCTCACATTCAGAAGCGTGATGATACAGTTGCCACAGATCGTGGTGACATCTATACAACTGAGGGGTTCGTTTATCATCCTTTTCACATTGTCTATTGGGTTATTTGCAGAATATACAGACACCATTTTTACTTTGTCATTGTATGCTTTTTACATCCATATAGTTAAAAGATGATAAGAAGTGACCAGTTTGAGTCATTTTGTAAGATAGTCTTACTACTTTTTATATTACTTTAGAAGGTTTTATGTGCAAATTAGCATTTTAAAGCCGATTTTTAAAAGTTTTTCAATACATTATTACCCAAACTTGACACTCTCATCTTGTAAATTAGTTTATGCAATATCCCTTATCTATTATTGGTCTTTTATAGACTAAATGCCATACATAATAATTTGCAGTGATGAATCAATAAACCTGGAATCAGTGGGACTCGAAGCCAATCGTGGTTAAACGTTATGCAACTTTCGATCACCAGAAATTAGGGCGTGTTTTGTTGTTGGAAGCTTCATCTCCTAAATAAGATTTTCGCTGCTAGTAACCCTTGTAACCCTTCTTTTATGTTGTTACATTATAATTTATACTCTGTATGTAGAAGTCAGAAAATATTTTATGAGTATTAGAACAATTCATATTTCTTTCAAAAAAGTTCATAACATATCACCATGCATTCATAAATGATACTGAGCAACTTTTATCATATTTCCGCAGAATATGCAAAGCCTACAATGATCAAGTTTTATCATTGTTTACACCTGCCTACATCCCAAACTAATTCTAGACTAAAGATTCACAATTACTTGGACATCATATTTACAGAACACAAAGCGCACTTCGAAAAGAATACAAAGCATAAAACAACAGGAAAAAAAATCAACTGCAAAAAATCATCATACACATTCTCTTCAGAAAACAATGTATTGATACAAAACAACCAAAAAAGCAAAACTCGAAACACACTCTCAATGATCAGTAACAAATTCTGCTAAATACACGCAGATTGCTACACTCAATTTACATCAAACATTTAGTAACCAAATAACATCATGGGAAGTATTCAGACAAGCAAATATGTTTTTGAAAAATGTGTTATAACAACATGATGAAAGTAGTTTGTACCAGTTAGCCTCCAGAGTGTGAAACCGGGGTTGTTACAAACTGTCCATCCTTGAAACTATGAATGTATTGCTGTGGCAAAGCATGCTCAACCTGAACCAAAATGCAGTCGATAAATTGTTGGAGCACATAACACTCAGATCAATTTAACAATTTCGGAACAGGAGGTTGGGAGATTTTAAACATAACCAACCACTCATTGGTGTAATGAAGTGTTTAAACCAATAACAGAACCAGATAAAACTATCGTCGATCTGCTTTTGATATGCAGACATCTCTCCAAAATGGCTTACTATCATGAGGTTAGATGTCTACCCCAATAATGTTTAATGAACTGAAATTGAACATCAAATCAACCATAATCATACGGTTCTTCTGATCTCTAGTTATATAAGTTCCACACTCGGAATCTTAGATATTGATACTAATCATATCTTGATATCTACAAAATATACTAATAAGAGTTATCCTTGACTTATAAAAGTATTTCCAGAATCTAACATGATGTTAATGCCATAATTAAGTTTTTAACTAGGAAGTCTGGGATGAGTAGAGTTATGTTTGATTTGAAATTAAAAGAGTTCATGTGCCTATAAAAAGTAAGCCATATGGAGGGATTCTTGTATCTCGAAATTTAGCTTTGTTGTGTGTGTATCCCATTTATCGATAATATAGAATATTTCGGTCCTATCAATGATCCATATTATGCCATATGGCAAAAAGTCAAAAATGATACTCATCTGAAGCAAAGTTCATGTTTTTGAAGTCTATGCATTCTTTCTTTAATAGACTAGTATTCAGAAAACAAATCTGACATCCTACTAAAGGACGCTTTCCTTTGTCAACAAACTAAAGTCAACGTCCTTTTATCAAGATCAAATTTTACCATTGAGATGAACTAACCTATAAAAACCATTGCCTAAAGAACCGGTACAGCATATGCAGTCCTTTTATCTTCCACTCATTGCCTAATGAGTCCATCTCTTAGGTTTGATTATCTAACTATAAAAACCATTTCAATATTTGATTGAATCCATACTCCTTTTCATGTCCTGTTTTTGGCCTCAACTGTTCCATTGATTAGTGTTGATTACTTATATAAAACATTTTGATATCTGATTACGCTTGAACTGACAAATCCATTTTCCACTCTTTTTCACTGGTTTAAATTCGCTGAAAAGTTAAGTAGCGTCTATTCTCCTTTTTTTGTTATAACAAGTGAACCTCATCTAACACTATAGTCAACTATGATTGTGTAGCTACGTTAAATTAGATGCTAAAAATTTAGTCATAACTATGAAAGCACATGCATGATTGTGGCGTCAAACTTAATAAGTTTGGATCAATTTCCCTCTGCGGTATCTACATGCAATTTCCTATGAATGTAACTAGTTAAAATTTTACATATGGTGCCATTTGTGGATAAACTGTAAAGAAAGTATACATACCAAATCATTATCAGGTCCAGAAGCAGGCACCAATACATTGATTTCACTTGACTTGGCAGTCGTTATAGAAGCCTCTAAAGAATCCTTGCTCAGGTACAACTGACAACCTGCTGAGTTGTCCACTGAAATAGTAGGAGCTGTGCCCTATAATGAATAAAAACAATAAAAATGTCAATGTGAATAGCAACCAAGCCCTAATTGAATAAGCATTAAAGAACACAGTAGAAAACTAGCAACCACTATAGGGAGAGTTAGCGAGCTGTATGGTATGCACCCAATATCATGGTCACAGCTAAGCTTTAAAATACAAGGAAATTAATCACTGCAATACATCAGAAATTAGATATATACCTGGCATTGCACCTCAACACTGTTGCAATTCACAATTTCACAAGCAGCAACAACATCCTGTTTTGAAGTTCAAAAGTCAGTGTTCATTTTCTGAACTCTCTTATATGCTTAAAATTAAAGAATCAAAATTTCCAAACAGACCGTGAATACAACACCCATTTTTGTGCATTTGTCAACAGTTATGTTGTTAACTTTCCCTGCAGAAAGCAATTAAATGTAAAAAACAAAACAAAAAACATATGGCCAATTGAGCATATACAAACACGTACCAGGATAACAAATTAGAATAACACGGTGTAATACCTTTAATTTGCAGAACTGAATCTTTGCATCCAAAAATGTACACGGTTTGCTTTGAATCACACTTATCAATCAACAAATCCTTCTTCCCTATTTGATTCTCAACAACCCATCTGTACATAACAAAGAAAGAGTTTGCACCTCTAATTAACAACCTGAAGCCAAACTTTTGTGTAAAACATGTAGCAATGTACACTCACTTGCGACCCATTTGAAGCTCGAACTTTGGAGGTCCAACTTTAGAAACTGATGGCACACTTGCACGGACTTCCTTTTCACCAGCACTGACAAAGCCAGCTCTATCTGCACGGTTCTTGGTCTTCATATCATCTGTCACCTTTCTTAATCCTAAAGGCATGAAAACCACAGCCAGTAAGTCAAATGAACCTAGTACACCCTCCGTCCCATTATTATTATCCACAAACATAAAAACACATTTTAAGACATGGACAATAAACACAGTTTTACATTGACATAGGGTCCTTTTCACTCCTGCATAAAAATCTTCATTGACTTGCAAAATTCTAATAAGGGTAATTGATTCAGAGTCAAATTGGGGAACTAGTAGATTATAACTTGTTTGATTAAAGGTGGACAACCACTTTAGAACAAATTAAAAAAGTAATGGGGACAATATTTTTGGGACGCGGGGAGTAATAAAGGAATTTGATCAGAAGTTAAAAAAAGAAAGCTACCAGCAGTAACTGGTTTTGAACCAATTTCTTGAAAAACAGCAGCCATTCCTTCCTTTGGGCGAGATGAAGATGGTTGAGATGACTCAGAGGTGAAGAGTGAGGCGGGTGGAGGGGGTGGAGGAGCAGGAGCACCTGGTTTAGGAGCAGCTTTTGGTGGGGCAGATACAGCCGACCCTGTAGTGCTCCATACAGGCCCCAACGGATAATGACTCTTTACGAAATTTCTTAATCCGGGGACATAAAGTTCTTTTAAAGCTCTTGCCCACTCCACGTGATTCGCATCTTTATTTCTATATTCTACAAGAACCTAAAATTGCAAAACAGAAAGTGTAAGTGTGGATAAAAAGAAGACTACAAATAGAGTATTCCTGTAAAGTAATTGCACTACCTTTTAAAATTCCGGATATGTAGCATATCAAATTTAAACTAACCACCGATATACAATGCATAAACAAATTAAACTATTCAAAGGAGCACAATTTTGCTAAAAAAATTATATTGCTTCCACCCCCTTAATGATATTTTCATAGATACTTAACAATAACAAGCACCTTGACTTGATGTCACTGTTATATCCACAAATTCTAAGGTCATAATTTGATGCATACGAGTCAACATTTACAACAGCACAGTCATTCAAAGAAACTTGATGGCTATAGTACCTTATTGTTGTAGAATTCTGCTGCCTGCCAAGATTCTTCCACATGTGCAATAGGCATGCTCATTCCTGGGAAAATGACATTGATAATAAGTACCCTGATGCAAGAGCCTATAAGAGCTTCCTCAAAACACAAAGCATGAAGAATACTTCTCACCACAATCTTTGCCGACATATGCAATCCATGCTAGAGCTGTTAAACTCTCGGCAACAGCTTTTATGTGGTTGAAGAAATCAGACCGTCTTCCTTCTGTCATGCTAATCGCTTTCATTAACTTTTCATTTAATGGTTTAAGAAATTCACCCAATCCTACCATGTCAGGTTTCTGCATGATGCAAAAAAAAATATATCAACAACCTGGCACAGCTAGAAAATAACAAGATGTAAACCATGGAGGATGGCAGTATGGCACATTAATTACCTCACCTACACCTATTGCTTAAACAACTAAACAAAGTGAAATTGATCAATATAGCATTGGTTTCATATGGACTGACATTAGGCTTGATAACCGGAAAAAAAGTTGAACTTCTATGAATCCATTTCTAAAGGAAACTTGGCAATATCATTTCCGAAGTCAGGTGATTTGAACACCACCAATGTACAACACGTAAATCATATTGTGCAACATCATACCACAAATTTAGCGGTGTACACATCAAAATTAGCGGTGTGTCCCTCTTTTGATCTATAGTCTCAAATTTCGGTACCTCAAATATACAAGATTAATAGGCAGAAACAAGAATCATCAACCATATTCAACCACAACGCTTAACCTTCATCCTAACACTTCTTGCTTAAGCAACTAAGCAAAACATAACTAATAGAAAGCAGACCAGTGTATCTACTCACATTTGCCTTAACAACCGAAAAGCATTTACACTTCAATGGATCCACACAGATTCATTGTTTAAATCACAGAAAACTCTTCTGCTCACATAAGTTAAGTTTTAATTATTTCTATAAAACTCTACTTCCACACTCCAACAGCTTAATATCTAAATCACCTAACAACACAATCAAATTATCAGCATTTCACCTAAAGCATTCAGATCCTACAGCAACACAATAATTAGCAACAAATAAACTAAATCAGTAACAATTTCAGTATAACTAACCTAACTTCTTAAGCACACAATAATTCATTTTTAACCGCCTGTTGACTAAAACACAAATTACAACATGCGTTTTATAATAAAACAACATTACAACAACCGAAAAACAGACTTATTCCTCAATAAATCGACATTGAAAGCACCTAACACAATATAACATCTCAATAACTACACTCTCAAATCATCAACATTCCAACTAAAATCTTAAAAACATTATCTATCAACACTTAATAATTTTAACAACACACACATATTCAGAACCTAAATTAATAGATCAGTAACAATCACAGTATAACTCTCGATAATTCGTTTTTAAACAGTCTATTCGTCAACAAAATTAGTACATATATATTTACTAATTCGACATTATCACATCCGAAAAATGCACTCGTTCCTTAATATATCAACATCTAAATACACCTAACACTAACATTCTCATAACTAGTCTACAATGTCAAGTCATCAGCCTTTCACCTAAATTCATTCAAACCATAATCAATCAGTGTAACAACAATTACACTAAATCAATCAAAACTAACTAACCTAACTTTATAAACACGTACTTACTCCTCAAAAACTTAATATCCACACTAAACCATAAGTATTTCACCTAAAATTGATACTTAAAACTCCTATTTACTACAATAAATCCATCGCTTATTTTAAATTAATCGACATTATAACAACCGAAAAACACACTTATTCATCAACAACTTAACATCTAAATAACCTAACAATATCATTTTCACAACTAAACTGTCAAATTATCAAACCTAACTTCATAAGCACGCAATAATTATAATTAAAACTACAGCACTAATTACAAATATAAACAATGATTATCATCATTTCACCTAAAATCATTTAAACTATACATCAAAAGCTTAATCACTCATAGCGTAACAATATTAACTAGATCATTCAAAAATTAACCTGAAGTCATAAACACACAATAATTACAAAATATAATTAGTTCCTTCAAAATAACAAAAGCGTCATTTACTAAAAAAACTCCAGCACACAGTTTAAATAAATCGACATTAGAACAACCGAAAACCGCACTTGTCCTCAACAACTTAACGTGTAAAATGTAAATCACCTGACAGCATCATTTTCACAACTTAACTGTCAAATTAACTAACCGAACTTCATAAACACGCAATTATTACAACACCTAATCACAAACTACATATATATAACAATACTTATCAGCATTTCACCTAAAATCATTCATTCAAACTATACATCAAAAGCTTAATTAATCATAGCGTAACAATATTATAAAAGTAAAGAAATGAATAGACCTTAGTTTGCTTAATTTGAATAAGCAAGTCCTTCTGAACAGAAAAAGCTTCAGTAAGCACATCCGTAACATCCTTGACTTGACCGCCGAGCTTCGCCGCCGCAGCGGAGAGTTTTCCGACGAACTCCGTTACAAACTCATCAAATGCGATGATTGATGGATCGGTTGGTGCGTCCAGATCGATGTCGCGTGATTGTGAAGCCAGAGATAAGGATTCGAGACGTGTGATAGCGGATTCGAGACGCTTGATTAGATTTTCGTCCATTTTTTGAGAAATGTGTGAAAAACTGTGTGTGTTTTTAATTTAAAGTGGATCTATGTGGTTGTATAACTGGCATTCGATATACGTGGTCTATCTGTTTTTATTTTTTATGGTATGTATTTTAAATGATGAAAAGCTGAAAACAAAGAATGCGTAAAGACTAAAGAGTGTATTTTAAGATCAAAGACTCAAAGTACATACACCGTCTAAATTTATTACGTAGTAATTAAAGAGTTATAAATAATTGATATTAATTTATCTATAATCTAATGAATCAGGACCGTAAAAGTATTATTTTAAAGAGTTTATTAGTTAATTGAGTATTAATTTATCAAGTTTCTACTGTATTATTGACTTCGATTTCATGTCATTTCCTCTATCGAGATGGAGAAATGTTAGAGCACTCGCTGCGATGAGTTGTGGATGTGCTATTAAATATACAAGTTCATTTTCTAATTGTAATAAAGTCCATAGTATAAGGATTAAAGTTGTAACTTTAGTTTAAAAGTTAGTTAGCTATTAGTTACTTCACTTCTTCATTTTAGTATAAATGTAACCCTTCATCACCATTTGTAAATAACAATTTCACTTCAATAAAATTCATTTTCCGCTATTTTGATATGGTATCAGAGCACAGAGCTTGATTCTATTCTCTAACCGTTTTTCAACGGCTTTTCTAACTAATTACTCTGTTCTTGAATCGTCCTCTGTGACAAATGGTATTTTTCATAAATTAATTTTATAATAAATTTCTATTTATTATACTTACTTTGAACATTATAGGCATTTTTGCACGTTTCTGCATGTTTCTGCACATTTCTGAACATTTTCTGGAGCTGTCCTGCACACTGTAGCTTACAGTGACTACTGAAAAAGTTTATTTTTGTCAGTAAACACAAATTAATCCATTTCGGATAGTTACTGACAAGTTTCGTAATTTACTGAGAGCTTTCTTTTCTGAAAAACAACGCCGCACGCGAACCGACACTACAGTACCTATGGTAAAAGTCAAGAAAATATAATTTTGAGTTAGTAAAGTCATTTTATTACATTTCTGACGAAATCGTGGCTAAAAACTTTATTTTACGTATATGTGTCCAAAAACGTCAAACCGGGACATTTCAGTTACATTTAAGCTTAAACCGACACATGATATACCAACGGGGAGTAAAAATATCTCCTCCCCCTCCTAGAAAATTCCAAAACCAGCCACCTCATGTCCTACTCACTTTCCACTAATCTTCCTATCACATGGGATTTACTCTATTAACCACTAACCACTCTTTTAACCTAGATTCACCCTTTTAACCAAATCTATTACCCAAAAACCCATTTAACTAGTCATTTTTCACCATTTACTCATCCAAACTCTTCTCTTCTCCTCTCTTGGCCGAACACACATAAACACACACATTTCATACATAATTTTTGAAGATCAAGTTGATTTGGGTTGAATTTACAAGAGTTTGGGTAATATATAAGGTGATTTGGGTTAAACTTGAAGTGTTTTAGGTCTTCTTTGGTTCTCCTAGCCACGTACCATCATCATCTTTGTAAGGATTCATCAAAACTTTTCGATCTTGTTTATTTCATGTTTTTATGATGATCTAAGATGTTACCAAGTGCTAAATGTATATGTTTTGTTAAGTTGACAACTATATACATATTGGGTTTGCATGCATGTAATTCGACTACATTAAATGCTACATAGTCATTTTATTATTTCTTGCTTGTGTGGTAAAACTTGTTGCTTGTGGTACTAATTTGGTGGTACAAATGTGATTTACACTAATTACGCGAATTTAAGACGATATATACACTTATATGTGTATATATATAATTCGGTCCAAATAAAAATTAGGAAATTATTAGGGTTTTGAAAAACATAAAATTTTGGCTCAAGTGGTGAATTGGTGGAAGTTTTGCTTGTAAGATTATAATTAATTATATATCGAATTAACCGTAACTAATTATAAATAATTAGTTAAAAATACAATTTTTGGTAAAATTTATTAAAATAGGTTGAATTATATTATTATTAGTGGAATAAAAATAATATTGACCAAACTTTATATTTCGAGGATTAAACATAATTAAAAGTGTTAATTATGTTTAATTATAAAAGTTATATAAACTAAAACCACAAAAATTGGTTATTGGGCCAATTGGCCCAATGAGCCCAATAGGGTGTTCGGTGAACAGTGGGCCGAGCCCAATGGAAGTTTTCCAACTTAGATTTTTTTGACCAAAAATTATTATCGGACGTGTAGAAATTAATTTCGATATATAACGATATATAAAACGTAACTAAAACCGGATTAAATGGTTTTGGGCTAATATTGGGTTAACGGGCCCAATAGTGAAATTTAGGCCCAATAAATATTTCGGGTGACGAAAACGAGTATTTAGATATATTTGAACGTACAGTGATTAATTTTTGTAACGTAGAACGAATTAAAACGATAACTATATTAATAACGAATAATATAGTTATTATGTACTAAATTTTTCAAATAAAGTGACTAGTGAATTATTTGAGAAATTGCAACATTTGAGGAAAATGAAAACATTTAAGAAACGAACGGGTCATGCCCAAATTTCTAAAAATTACAACACTTAGAGTATTTTACAAGAATACTTACCTTTATATAATTTTCTAAATACAAATGTATTTATTTTAAGTGCTTAATATTTAATTATATTATAAATGATAAAAGATATTTATAATATAATATTTCCTCGCAAACATGATTTTTATAAAGATTTCTCGAGTATATTTAATTAATTATAAACTAAATTAATTAAATACTTAACTACTACCATTGTTATATTTAATATATATATATATATATATA
>LBNU01012306.1:80255-138399 GCA_014162995.1 Artemisia annua
CTGTTACACACATGACTACTTTACATACGGACACAAGTACTTTAAACGACTATACATGCATAACCAAATGAACCGGCTAAGCCAAATGAACTGGCCAACCTGGCAAATGAACGGGCCAACTTGCTATGTACATACGTGACTGAATGTAACGGTCAGCTCATATGTGATCATAACTGAATGTAACGGTCAAGCAAACGTTTAACCTTGTGGTCCACATTACTGCATTTACTTGAAAGTAAACCCCATTTTATGACATTGTACGCAACACAATGGTCACCATGCTTTTACCGAACTCACGTTACTTTTATACTGAATTGCTATTTATATAAACCTATGAACTCACCAACCTCGTGTTGACACTTTAGCATGTATTTTCAGGTTTAAAGCGATAGCTTACTGTTGGAGGCATTGACAGGGCATGGCATGATCATATATGACTCTGATAAACTAATTGGGACCGCTTTAATTATCCTATGGGCCTATTTCCGCACTTCTTTGATATCATGTAAACTAAATGCTTTTGATAACAACTTTCATTCTAAATAAATGAAATGAAAACTATTATTTGTACTTTGTGTTGTGGTACCAATATAGTAGCACCCCAATGCATGTATGCTTCCGCTAAACCAGATTTTGGGGGTGTTACAGATTGGTATCAGAGCCTTGGTTATAGAGAACTGGGTATTTTTAAAACCTAGACTATAACTACTTTTACAAAAACGAAACCCTATGACCGCCACATGCCTGCCTGCCAAGTTTTGATGCCTTACTTACTGTTTTACGTAATATAATTATGTGCTGCACCTTACTATTTGGTGACTTATACATACTTAACTTACAATATTTACTATGAGTATTTTCTATATACTTACATATAACGTACCATACCTGTCACAGCGTCTCGCCCTTCCCATACTAGTTCACACCCACATACACTGACTTGTGATGAACACGCCATATATTGGCTTATACTCGCAGAGTTATACCTTTTCCTACGTGACCTCATCATTCCACTTCGATTTTGAATACTCGCCACATGCCGCATGAAGTCATTTTCTTCAATTTCGAGTTTGAACACTCGTCTTATCCTACATGAACTCATTATTCGACTCCAAGTTTGGACAATCGTCTTATTCTTTCGAAACACTTATATTACTATTGTCAAAAAACCCTCCAACTTATATCATGTCACCAGAGAGGCAACGCCTAAACTCCGCAACCATATAACGACCGTAAATCCCTGACAAGTGTGATTACCTATTCGGCTGTGTTTCTTCTTTCATAGTTGACCTTGCTCGCGTATTCTATCTGTGATGAACGTGCCCTCGTGTGATAATTGTTCTTCCTATTTGAAACCTCATTTGTCATCATCTTTTGTGATATAGATAAATGGCTCCTACAAAAAGGACAACCAAGACCCCACGTGGTCGACCTGCTGCTACCACTCCTCCAACTGGAAATGCAGAAAACCCACCTATTGTTAACCAAGCCACACTAGACCAGATTGTCGATGCTCGTGTAGCCGCCGCACTCGCAGCTGCAAATAATTCTTCCGCCAACACTGGAATTTCAAGACCACCTTCTAACAACCGTGGCTGCTCTTACACTGAATTCAAGAAGATCATGGTTGGAGGATTTGGAGGGACAGAAGGAGCCATTGGCCTGCTTAGGTGGATTGAGAAGTTAGAGAATGTGTTTCACATCAGTGGTTGTAGTGATGAGGACCGGGTTAAGTATGCGTCCTTCACTTTCATGGATGCTGCTTTGACCTGGTGGAACAATTACAAGAAATCAGCTGGCATGGATGTTGCGTATGCTATGTCGTGGGATGACTTCAAGGAGATGGTGCTCAGGAAGTATTGCCCACTCAATGAGGTTAAGAAGTTGGAAGTAGAGTTTTGGAACTTGAAGGTACAGAATAACAACATGGCTGCTTACAACCAGAGGTTTCAAGAGTTAGTGTTGTTATGTCCTGAGATGGTTCAAACTGAGACAAGATTGCTTGAGAGGTATGTCGGAGGTTTGCCTAAGTCGATAAAAGGGAGTGTGACTACCTCAAAGGCTAAAGATCTTCACGAAACCATGGAGATAGCCAACAAGTTGATGGACCAGGAATTGGAGGATGTCCCAGAAAAGAGTACTGACAACAAGAGAAAGTGGGAAGATCACTCCGAGGACAACCACAACAATGGTGTGGACAAGCGACAAGAAGTGGTCAAGGCTTATGCTGCTGGGACAAGTGAAAAGAAAGGTTATGCTGGAACATTACCCAAGTTTAACATGTGCCCGTTTCATCACAATGGAACCTGCCCTATTCAGTGCGGGAACTGCAGGAAGATCGGTCACCGAGCCAAGGATTGCAAAGCTTCTACTCTCGTGATAAACCCGAAGGTCACAGTCACGTGCTTTGAGTGTGGAGTGGTTGGGCACTTCAGGAGTGATTGCCCAGAATTGAGGAATAAAAATGAAGGAGTTTGCCAGGATCTTAACGACGTTGCGGGTGATGACGATTCTTGAAGAGAGAATCCCCTACTTCGCATAATAAGACATAATCCTAAACCCTCTTGAGTTGTATTTACTCGAGTGTTTGTACTTTCTTAAAGACTTTCTTTTTACGTCGCATTGTATGGATCTTCATCTAACTAATTCCCTATCTTTTATGTCAAGGCGTGTGATGACTTCCTTCTGTTACGCTCTCTATTGTACAAACCATATTTGGAATATTCTGCAAACTATTATGCTATCGTCGATCTTATGTACGGTTGTACTCGTATTTTGATTTCAAGCCTATAAACGACATGGCCAATACTGTTTCAAACCTAATACTACCTTGACTAAACCGAACATGGCATCATCAATCCTCAATTAAGCATAGCCTGATCATCTATGTTTAATTCAGGAAGGATCATGCTAAAATAGGAATAGTCACCTCAAACTTTTGTACTACAAAGCAAACACTTCACACCTCGATCGTCAGAGTTTAATAGTTTCTCGGAAAGGTCTCGAATTCATGTAGGAATGTGAAAACAAAATCAAGCGAAAGTACCCTCATATCTTTTCGAACTCATCGAATGGCTCGAATTGAAATCCGGGACGGATTTCCCCATTCGGTGGGGAGACTGTGATAAATGGTATTTTTCATAAATTAATTTTATAATAAATTTCTATTTATTATACTTACTTTGAACATTATAGGCATTTTTGCACGTTTCTGCATGTTTCTGCACATTTCTGAACATTTTCTGGAGCTGTCCTGCACACTGTAGCTTACAGTGACTACTGAAAAAGTTTATTTTTGTCAGTAAACACAAATTAATCCATTTCGGATAGTTACTGACAAGTTTCGTAATTTACTGAGAGCTTTCTTTTCTGAAAAACAACGCCACACGTGAACCGACACTACAGTACCTATGGTAAAAGTCAAGAAAATATAATTTTGAGTTAGTAAAGTCATTTTATTACATTTCTGACGAAATCGTGGCTAAAAACTTTATTTTACGTATATGTGTCCAAAAACNATCATTGGTAGGTGGTCCTAGGGTTAATTCGCACGTGTATGGTGATATTGCTATCACCAAGTCACATCCCTAGCGACTTGCTTCCTAGGGTTAATTCCACAAGTATCTAGAGAACAACCAACGCTAATCACTATGGGAACTAGAGTGTCCCAAGCCTCGCCATGAAAGTATACAAACAAAACTAATAACAAACTAGAAATAAAGATCAAATAATAAATTGACTAATAATAAATAAATTAGAAGTCAATAAATATTAATTACCAAACGATTAATTAATTAAAGGTTACGCCGTAATCAATTATATCTTTACGCCGTAGTCAAATAAATGACTACGTCGTAGTTAAATAATGATTACGACGTAGTTAATTAATTAAACTACAAAAACAGTTGAATAAAACACAATAGGAATCACGACAATCATTAAACAAGCAAAATCACAATTGTTGTCAAGAATAATGAAACTGAATAAATAAATGAGTGTCGAGAAATAATACATATCGTGCTAGATAAATGCTTTTGATCCCCTAGTCGAATACCGGGGCAAAACCCCGAAGGTTTTGCCCCTTAAAACCACACGCCACCAAGCCTTGCTACTGCCTCCTTTTTGTGCCTATGGCGTAGGCGCGTAGCACAGGAAAGGAGACCACCAAAACTACGAACTTATTAAACCCTAATATAATAATGATAATCATACGTACAGATTTGGATTGCATTTATAATACAGATGAAGTTTGGTCTTATCCATCTTTGGTTCTTGTATACTTACTTTGAACGTTATAATAAATTTCTATTTATTATACTTACTTTGAACGTTATATGCATTTTAGCACACTTCTACATGTTTCTGCACATTTTTGCATGTTTTCAGGAGCTGTCCTGCACACTGTAGCTTACAGTCAATACTGAAAAAGTTTATTTTTGTCAGTAAACACAAATTAATCCATTTCGGATAGTTACTGACAAGTTTCGTAAATTACTAAGAGCTTTCTCACATTTTCTGAAAAACAACGCCGCACGCGAACCGACACCACAGTAATTATGGTAAAGGTCAAGTAAATATATTTTTGAGTCAGTAAACTCATTTTATTACATTTCTGACGAAATCGTGGCTAAAAACTTTATTTTACGTATACGTGTCCAAAAACGTCAAACCGGGACGTAACGGTTACATTTAAGCTTAAACCGACACACGATATACCAACGAGGAGTAAAATTTTACTTCCCCCTCCTCCTAGGATGCCATAACCGGCCACACAAGGGTCTAGTCACCCTCCACCCAAGTTTAATCACATGGGATTAACCCTTTTGTCCACCATTAACCCTTTTAACCATGAAATACCCTAAAATCCAAATCTATTATCCAACCTCTACTCTAACTAGCCATTTTGATCTAGATTTTCATTTCATCTTTTTCTTCTTCTTCTTTGGCCAAGCAAACACACACACACATACACATTTCGTACAAATTTTTGAAGATCAAGATTAGTTGGGTTGTGATTACAAGAGTTTGGGTTATACATAAGGTGATTTGGGTAAAATTGGAAGTGTTTTGGGTCTCCTCTTGCTCTCCTAGCCACGTTAACTTCATCATCCTTGTAAGGATTCATAAAACTTTTCTAATCTTGTTTATTTCATATTTTATGATGATCTAAAGTGTTACCAAGTGCTAAATGTATATATTTTGTTAAGTTGACAACTATATACATATTGGATTTGCATGCATGTAATTTGACTACATTAAATGCTACATAGTCATTTTATTATTTCTTGCTTGTGTGGTAAAACTTGTTGCTTGTGGTACTAATTTGGGGGTACAAATATGATTTACACTAATTACGCGAATTTAAGACGATATATACACTTATATGTGTATATATATAATTCGGCCCAAATAAAAATTAGGAAATTATTGGGGTTTTGAAAAACATAAAATTTTGGCTCAAGTGGTGAATTGGTGGAAGTTTTGCTTGTAAGATTATAATTAATTATATATCGAATTAACCGTAACTAATTATAAATAATCAGTTAAAAATACAATTTTTGGTAAATTAATTAAATTAGGTTGAATTATATTATTTTTAGTGGAATAAAAATAATATTGACCAAACTTTATATTTCGAGGATTAAACATAATTAAAAGTGTTAATTATGTTTAATTATAAAAGTTATCTAAACTAAAACCACACAAATTGGTTATTGGGCCAATTGGCCCAATGAGCCTAATAGGGTGTTCGGTGAACAGTGGGCCGAGCCCAATGGAAGTTTTCCAACTTTGATTTTTTGACCAAAAATTATTATCGGACGTGTAGAAATTAATTTCGATATATAACGATATATAAAACGTAACTAAAACCGGATTAAATGGTTTTGGGCTAATATTGGGTTAACGGGCCCAATAGTGAAATTTAGGCCCAATAAATATTTCGGGTGACGAAAACGAATTTTTAGATATATTTGAATGTACGGTGATTAATTTTTGTAACGTAGAACGAATAAAAACGATAACTATATTAATAATGAATAATATAGTTATTACGTACTAAATTTTTCAAATAAAGTGACTAGTGAATTATTTGAGAAATTGCAACATTTGAGGAAAATGGAAACGTTTAAGAAACGAACGGGTTATGCCCAAATTTCTAAAAATTACAACACTTAGAGTATTTTACGAAAATACTTACCTTTATATAATTTTTTAAATACAAATGTATTTATTTTAAGTGCTTAATATTTAATTATATTATAAATGATAAAAGATATTTATAATATAATATTTCCTCGCAAACATGATTTTTATAAAGATTTCTCGAGTATATTTAATTAATTAAATACTACACCTGGGATATATATAGGTAGTATAGATAGGTAGTAGGTATATATATATATATATAGTATAGTGTGAGGTATATAGCTAAGTATATATAGAGCTATATGGTAGTAGTATAGTATATATATAGTAGTATATAGTATATCTAGGTAGTATTATAGGTATGGGTTAAAATAAAGAAGAGTCCTCTGTATAATAAAAGTGTAGAAGGGATTCGTGAGAGGTGACATGTGCTCCACAATTATTAAATTTATTGCATCACAGTTATAAAGTTACTGCATCACAGTTAAAATTTTTAGTGGCATTCAAGGCTTATAAGTTTACTGCAGCATAGTGATGCATTGAACTATTAACTATTGATGCCAGGTAACTATTAATAAAGGATGGGGGCACAAAAACTTATAAAAAGGTCGTATTTAATATGTGGGATGCAGTTAGCATACAGTATGTTGCAGAAAACTTATGGATTGATGCAGTAACTTCTATAACATGAATGTAGTAATCGTGGATGCCAGTACATAACATTCTAGGATGCAGAAAGGCTTAGGATGATTGCAGGTTCTTTGCTAACTTATTGATGCCAGTAACGTATATAACCGATGGAATGCAGTAACCATGATGCAGTAAAACGATAATTGTGATGCCCACGTACTTACGTGATGCAGTAAACTTCTATAATCGTGATGTTAGTAAATTGTGATAACAGTGATGCCCAGTTAAAATTTTTGGCGGAAAAAAAAATGCCCAAAAAAAATTTTTTTTGGCGGGGAATTTTTTTTTCGGCAGGGGGGGGGGGTGGGTGGGGTTCGGTGCACGTGTCAGTATGATGTGGCCATGGGGGCTGACACATGTCACTCCCACAATCCGTTCCTACACTTTCTATTATAAGGGACTTTTATTTAACCCCACCGCCTATAACTATAGGAGGTATATAACGTTACCGTATATTCTATATATATTATAGCGGTATATATATATATATAGAATATAGTGATATTATGTATATATATATTAGTATATACTAGTAATAGTATGTAGTAGGTATATATATATAGGTATATATATATATATTATTAATAATATATATATATATATATTATAGGCTTATATATGATGTATATTATATATAATAGTATATTTACAAACGTATTAAGGACGATGAAGTAAGATATACGGATGTTCCGGTTATACACCTTCACAGCCTCACTTACGCCACGAGCCATCACCAAGAGCCTTTCTAATAAATTACTTCTTGAGAACGTACGTATCACCACAACAAGCAAGAAATACACGAGCACATTGCTAAGCACATAACATAAAAACCTTTTCAAAAGAGTCAAAACACTTAGAATACAAACGTTGTACTAAGCTTACCATACTTACCTAGGGTAGTCGCGTGTCGAGCTGGTTGCATCTTGTTGTTTGTTGACTAAAGATTTCCTATTATGAGGTGAGTCTTCATTGACCCCTTATTTTTACTTGTTTATAACGTTGTTTTGGGGGGAGGAAGGTACATGACAACACGCTTGTTTGAACTAAACTAAATGCCTTGTTTACATTGGATACGCGAATTGTTTACGCAACTTTGCTGTTTGACTGAATACTTGATTTGTTATTTGAATGCATTCTGGTGTTTACCTATTACACACATGACTACTTTACATACGGACACAAGTACTTTAAACGACTATACATGCATAACCAAATGAACCGGCTAAGCCAAATGAACTGGCCAACCTGGCAAATGAACGGGCCAACTTGCTATGTACATACGTGACTGAATGTAACGGTCAGCTCATATGTGATCATAACCGAATGTAACGGTCAAGCAAACGTTTAACCTTATGGTCCACATTAGTGCATTTACTTGAAAGTGAACCCCATTTTATGACATTGTACGCAACACAATGGTCACCATGCTTTTACCGAACTCACGTTACTTTTATACTGAATTGCTATTTATATAAACCTATGAACTTACCAACCTCGTGTTGACACTTTAGCATGTATTTTCAGGTTTAAAGCGATAACTTACTGTTGGAGGCATTGGCAGGGCATGGCATGGTCATAGATGACTCTGATAAACTAATTGGGACCGCTTTAATTATCCTATGGGCCTATTTCCGCACTTCTTTGATATCATGTAAACTAAATGCTTTTGATAACAACTTTCATTCTAAATAAATGAAATGAAAATTATTCTTTGTACTTTGTGTTGTGGTACCAATATAGTAGCACCCCAATGCATGTATGTTTCCGCTAAACCAGATTTTGGGGGTGTTACATCCTCCTTCTTCTTTGTGTAATCATTGCTTCGATTCACAGTTATAGGAGCATTTTAATGGCGAATTCGAACAGTAACACTACTCAAAACACCACTAATTCATCCAATCCTCCTGTAACAAACCCCATTAACAATCAATAACACCAAAATATGAATAATGATCTATTGTATCTAGCCAGTTCTGATCATCCAGGAATGATGTTGACCAATACGCCTTTCAATGGCAGTAATTTTCTTGGTTGGAGTCGTACTATCAAGATGGCATTGGGGGCGAAGTTGAAGCTTGGTTTTATTGATGGTTCTTTGGCAAAACCTCCTGTAACTGATTGTAACTGTCAAAGATGGATTCGTTGTGATTACATGGTGACATGTTGGGTGTTGAATTCTATGGTTGCAGAGTTATCTGATTCTTTTTTGTATTCCCAATCTGCTAGTGATTTGTGGAAGGATCTTGAGGAAAGATATGGTCAAAGTAATGGTCCACTTATCTATCAAGTTGAAAGAGAGTTAAGCAAAGTTTCTCAAAGTAGCCTTTCTATTGCTGCTTATTTCAACAAATTGAAGAGGTTTTGGGATGAATTGCATAGTCTTAATGGTGTTCCTGTTTGTACTTGTGGGAGAATGAGGGAATGCACTTGTAGTATAACTGAGAAATTCTTGGAGATTGATAGTAGATCCAAGTTGATGCAGTTCTTGATGAGGTTGAATGATGATTTTGAGTCAGTTAGGAATCAAATTCTCTCTATGGATCCTTTGCCAAATATCAACAAAGCTTATTACATTGTGCAACAAGTGGAGAAGCAAAAACAGGTGACTCATCATGTTGCAGAACCCACTGCTTTCTTTGCTAATACTGGATCAAGAGGAAATCAAGGTTCAAGAAGAGATAATAGAGATGGTAGGGAGAATAGAGGTGATATGAAGGTGTATACTTATTGCAAACAAGATGGTCATGTGTATGAGCAGTGTTTTGAAATGTTGGGTTACCGTGATTGGTACAAAGGAAAGAAAAATAGAAAGGGGGGAAGAATGACTGCTCAGGTCATAACTGATTTTGATGGTTACATGCAATAGGATACTCCTTTTGATTTTTCTTATGAGAATGACATGAATGGGGGTAAGACTGATGTGGATCAAAGAATGGTGGATGCAGTTTGTCAAGAAATGATGAAGATGTTTAAGGGCAAAAGTGTGGATCAAAATGATGGTGCTAGTACTTCTAAGGCATATGCAGGTACTTATTTTTATGGTTGCAAACCTTGCTTAAGAGTATCCTTTCATGTGTCCTTAAATGCTTTAACTAGACACTTGAAATTGGATGTTGAGTTTGATTGGATAGTGGATACTGGAGCATCTGATCACATGTCACCACATCTGCATTTGTTTCAGTCAATTAAGGTTCTTAAGTGCCCAATTAGAATTAAGTTGCCTGATGGAACTAGCAAATTGGTTACCAAAATAGGCAATATTCAATAAAGCAGCTCTTTGATTCTTACCAATGTCTTTTATGTCCCTGAATTCAGTGTTAATCTTTTGTCAGTTGGAAAACTGCTAAGTTCACAAAATCTCATTGCTATTTTCTTTCCAAAATTATTTGTCATTCAGGGCCCTTCAACTAGAAAGGTGCTTGCTCATGGAGAAGGGTTCCATAACTTGTACATCTGCAAACCTTCAGTTCCAAATTCCTCCTTCAAAAAAGATTTCAGCTTTCCTACCTTTCCTGCTTTGGCTTCTGTTGTTAATAAAGTTGTACAAACTGATCATGTTTCTTTAGATCTCTTTCATTATAGACTTGGTCATACCTCTGTTTCTAAACTTGTTCATGTGGACAGTTGTACTCATAGTAATCTCTCTCAATTTCATTGTGATACTTGTATGCTAGCTAAGCAACATAGATTACCTTTTTCCAAAGAGCAATTCTAGATCTCTTGTTCCATTTGAGCTTTTACATGTTGATTTATGGGGCCCTTACAAAACTGTTGCTCTCAATGGTGCTCACTATTTCTTCATAATTGTGGATGATCATACTAGATGTACTTGGATATATTTGGTTCATACTAAGGATCAAATATTGTCAATCCTATCTAGTTTCATTGCTTATATTGGTAATCACTTTCATGCTAAGCCCAAGTTTTGAGATCTGATAATGGTACTGAGATAGTTAATAAAGAGTGTTTGGCATATTTAAGTAAGCATGGTATTTTGCATCAAAAGTCTATGGTCTATACACCTCAGCAAAATGCAGTGGTGGAAAGGAAACATAGACATTTGTTAGACACTGCAAGGGCTTTGAAATTTCATGCTGGCTTACCTAATAAGTTTTGGGGAGATTGTGTGATGACTGCTGCTTATCTCATTAATAAAATGCCTATGAAGATTTTGGGGTGGAAGACTCCTTTTGAGGTTTTACATGGTACTGCAGCTACTTATGATAATTTGAGAACTATTGGTTGTTTATGCTTTGCAACAATTACCAAACCTCATAAAGATAAGTTTGCTCCCAGAAGTGTCAAATGTGTTCTTATTGGGTATCCTCCAGGGCAAAAAGGCTATAGATTGTATAATCTTGAAACACATGAGGTATTTTGTAGCAGAGATGTGATTTTTCAAGAAACTGTGTTCCCTTTCAAACAATCTATACCAGTAACAAAGTTTTCTACAAAGCCTTGGCCTGATGCAGAGATTATAGAAGAAGATGTACCAATGAATTGTCCAGTGCAGGATGAAGTACACCCAAATAATCATGTTGAGGACAATTCTGCACCATTTGTTACACCAAACACTGCTTCTAATGATAGTCAAACAATACCTGAACCTCCTCAACCTCCTCAACCTTCTCAACCATCTGTTCCAACTAGAAGGTCATCCAGAACAACTACTCAACCTAATTGGCTTAAAGACTTTATTACTTCAAAGCACAAGGTTTCAATGGCCACTGCTATACCTTCTAATACCAAAATGCCTACTTATCCTCTTGTGTCTGAGACAGAATTTGACATGTATCCTGATGACTATGTGGGATCTTTAGCACATGTTCTGGCTAGCCTTGAACCAACTTGTTATTCTCAAGCTGCTTCTCATCCAAAGTGGGCAGAAGCTATGGATAAGGAGTTACATGCTTTGGAGACAAATGATACTTGGACTGTTACTACTTTACGAGAAGGTCATAAAACTATTAGTTCAAAATGGGTGTTTAAGATCAAGTACAATCCTGATGGGACTGTGGATAAGTATAAAGCAATGCTTGTTATTAGAGGTTTTGATCAAAAGGAGGGCATGGATTATAAACATACATTTTCACCTGTTGCAAAAGCAGCTACAGTCAGGGTGTTAATTGCTATTGCAACTGCAAAAGGGTGGCCTCTATACCAATTGGATGTGAATAATGCATTTTTGCATGGTTATGTGGATGAGGAAATCTATATGAGACCACCAGAAGGATATACAAAGGCTCTACCAGGTCAAGTTTGCAAACTAAATAAGTCACTTTATGGTCTTAAACAAGCTTCAAGGCAATGGAATCAAGAGTTGTCCAAGTTTTTGGTCTCTTTGGGATTTGTTGAGTCTAAAACATGATTATTCATTGTTTGTAAAAGCCAAAGGAGATCTGTTTAATGTTGTTCTTGTGTATGTAGGTGACATTTTGATCACTGGCAATTGTTCTCAAGACATCAGTGATACAAAATCAGCTTTGGATAAGAAATTTACAATTAAAGACTTGGGATTGGCAAGATACTTTCTTGGAATTGAGCTGTGTAGAACAGAAAGTGGAACTCATTTGCATCAAAGAAAGTACATTCTTGATTTACTTAAGGATGCAGGCTTGACTGCAGCTAAACCTTCATTATCTCCTCTTCCACAAAACCTTAAGCTGTCTTTAGAAAAGGGGGAGCCTATTGATGATCCAGAATCATACAGAAGACTTGTTGGGAGGCTACTTTACTTATCTATGACTAGGCCTGACATTTCTTATGGTGTTCAACACTTAAGTCAGTTTGTATCTGCACTAAAGCAGCCTCACATGCAAGCAGCTTTACATTTGCTAAGGTACTTGAAGGGAACCATTTCAAAAGGACTATTTTATCCAGTGCAGGCCAATTTGAAGGTTGCTGGTTTTACTGATGCTGACTGGGCTTCTTGTTTAATGACTAGAAAGTCTTTGGCCGGCTATTGTGTGTTTTTGGGACATTCTCTTGTCTCATGGAAGACTAAGAAACAAGCAACAGTTTCTAGATCTTCCACTGAGGCATAGTATAGAAGTATGGCTGCAATAACCTGTGAACTAGTTTGGATGACTTATTTGCTTAAAGACTTACAAATACCAGTTCAAGTACCCATAACCTTGTTTTGTGACAATAAGGCAGCTCAGCAGATAGCAGCTAATCCGTGTTATCATGAAAGAACAAAACACCTTGACATTGATAGCCATTTTACTAGAGATAAAGTACAAGAAGGTTTCTTACAGACAACTTATATTCCTACTCATCTACAGTTAGCTGACATCATGACTAAAGCATTGGGATCAGCACAACATTCCTCTTTATCTGGCAAGTTGGGTCTTGAGGAAGTTTCAACTTGAGGGGTGGCTATTAAATATACAAGTTCATTTTCTAATTGTAATAAAGTCCATAGTATAAGGACTGAAGTTGTAACTTTAGTTTAAAAGTTAGTTAGTTGTTAGTTACTTCACTTCTTCATTTCACTATAAATGTAACCCTTCATCACCATTTGTAAATAACAATTTCACTTCAATAAAATTCATTTTCCGCTATTTTGATATGTGCTCGGTATTAGAAGAAATTGATCAGTAACAGTGCGTTTTTATCGAGGTGAATTCATGTGGAGCTCGGGAATGACACCCTGAACTTATTTATTTGTGGTGATTATGTAAACTATAACGGAGTAAAAAAATGGTTGAGAAAGAAAGCTGATAAGAAAACCCAGATTTTATATCATCCATCTTATCTTCATATTTATAGTTTCAGTGTCATTTATATTAATGAGGTGACTCAACTTGAGCTATAATTAGTGAGTAGGCTAATAGTCATTTTAACTAATTCCAACTAAATAGACGCGAATCGGGTTTGAAAGTATTGGCTAGCTCAAACTTTAGTTTGAAATCAAATGTTTGAGTACATTTTCAAGCTTGAAAGTATGTATTTCTGGTCAAGCTCGAGCTTGATAGTGCGCTGACTTAACTTGCATAGTCGAGATTTTGTTTACTTTTCAAGGGGTGTCCAAGAAAATCCTTGTACTTGGAAAGCTATACGTACATAAAGTTCAAGTATAGCACAAGTCGATTATTTGTCATACGGGTTTATGTTTTTTAATCTGTTTTTCAGTTTGTGAATTCACGAAGCGACCACCTCATATGATGACTTAAGTCGTGGTGGATCTCACGCGTGAGTTGCCTCTCAATATACGACCCTAAGACTTCATTACTAAAATATAGTTTCGTTTGTTTCTCGACTTTGTCATACGGGTTTATGTTTTTTAATCTGTTTTTCAGTTTGTGAATTCACGAAGCGACCACCTCATATGATGACTTAAGTCGTGGTGGATCTCACGCGTGAGTTGCCTCTCAATATACGACCCTAAGACTTCATTACTAAAATATAGTTTCGTTTGTTTCTCGACTTTTTGATTAATTCTCGGATCATTTCGGCGTGGTTTAGTTCGCAAAGCAATTATTGTAGGTGTGGTCGAAGAAGAGTTGGAAATTGGTATTATATTCTATATACCCAACTTTCTGTATAAGATGTATAATACTTATTTTCATGCGTATCAAATTCATTACTCATTAGTCATTGCTTGACATTAAAGCGAACATGTTCAACCACTATTTAAACTAATAACCTCAAACGTGTTGTCACCAATAAACTACAGGACTCGAGCTTCATAGTCAGCAAATCTATCTGCCGCTTGACAAAGATTTCAACTTAAAAATTTACCAATAACAAAATAATACATATTCTTAACTTTTTGTGAATGATATGTCGAAAAAAAGTTTACAAAAATTTGTTCACACAAACATAACAAGAGAGTTGGACTAATTAGGTTGCATAATGTTTTCTTTTTCATTTTTCTCATCTACCATATTTACATGACACGTATGTGTGTGTGAATTTTATTCTATTAACTGTGTGAATTTTATTCTATAAATTTTTGTGAACACAGCATTTCTCAATTAATATTCACTACACCTTTGTTGGGTTAACGGCTAAGACCCTCTGATGACCATCTTGCCCAAAAACCCATAATCTTCTTAAAAACATATTTCATACGTATGCAGTAAATGGAGTAAAGTATATGCATGTGTGATCAATATAGGATCAAGATGTCTTTTCGATCATATAACGTAGATATAGTTACCAATCAGTTATAGCAGTTAACTCAAAGAAAACGACACAATGATTCACCAAACGTAGCAACTTTTTTGCGTCTTTGCAGCACCCGACGTACAGATTGGCTTCGGTTCTAAACCAGTGGGTTATAACTTATAAGCTAACCAGCGCATTGACTTTGTGTAAAATTGTTTTGACTTTTTTGATGAACCAACATCATACTTTACATACACATACTTCGTATGACAAAGACCATATTTCCAACACATATAACATGAGTTCCGATGAGACTTATTGTCAGCAATGTATAATCGCCGTGTGTCATGTGTACACTAGATTTCAGATTGTCTTCGATTGAATAATAATCAATTTCTAATACAAAATCAAACTAAACAACTAACCATATATACAGAGGAATACTTTCAGAAATAACTAGAAACAAATTGTGTATCGAAAAGAGATTTTTCGTAACACGCACAAAAACAATGTCTAATTCTATAAATATAATCCGATAACTAGTATACCTCCTACCCTGTGAGCCCGGTTGGTGGTTTTCTTCAAGTACACGAAGAATCATCTCGAGTTTTATCTCTGTTTGTCACCAACTGTTGGGAAAGGAACTTTAGAGGCAACAGGTGTAACCGGACGAGGTATAGTTGTGTCCCTAGGCGGCCGAGGTTCCTGCAAGTTACAAACAGCACCAATCCACGGTTATGAGAGAGTAAAAAGGATAAAAAGAACACGATGCAGCAATTTTAATATGTTGTAATATTCGTACCCGCTGGGCCAGTGGTCTTAAGCGATTTATTAATTGATAATTGTGATATTATAGGTTTTGTAATCACACTTAACATGTTAATTATTTAAGAAAAGTCCAAAAATTGAGAAGAAAGAGGTTGTGAACAACCGTCAAGCCAAACCGACCCGTTCCTAAACCACATATTTTTTACCCAGTGTGACTCGAAATGACAATAAGTGATATAAACAAAATTAAGTATTTGCGGAATGGACTTGAGGCTTTGAGCCAATTGACCAACTCACTTGAAACACATAAGTGATAACTCTCAATTATATGTGGCGCGAAATGACAATAAGTGAAAGTTATGAAAGATTAATAATGCTTACTCCACGGAAAGGAAACTCGTCTGCCTCAAGCATGTGTACAATTTGACCCATCTTTGGACGTTTACTTGCATCCATGTCTATACACCGAAGACATACTAACAATGCTCGTTTTAAAGCTCTTGGTGAAGGTCGTTCATCTATCTTTGGATCTAGCAACTCCTCCCCACGACGACTTGCCACCATTCCTCTAAACCAGTCAACCAGATTCATCTGAAATACAACCAACACACACAAACATTTAACAAATTGTCACAACTGATGTTTCTTTGAACTCTGCTCTGCAAATGTTGGAAAGTGTTCAACCCATTAATATAGAATCAGGTCAAATTCGGACTTTACTTATCGATAAAAGATCATATATAAGTAATTAGCTCAAACTTAAACATGTCAAATGAATCTAATGAGTTAAACAGGTCAATATGCGCCTAGCATGTATTCAAATGCTTACAACAAGGGATATACTACCCGCCGCGTTGCGACGGTTTTTTTTTTTTTGGTCATTTGTTTGGTACTGCAATTGCGAAAAAAATGGAATTCTGTTTCCTTTGTTACTTTATGTTTCCGATGCGGTCGAATATTACTGAATAATAGTAGTTTTTTTTTTTTTTTTTGTAATTTAGTTTTTTAGATTGGTTATAAAGTATTTATTAACGTATGTGTAAATTGTGATTAAAATGTGGTGTTTCTTATTTTAGTTTACTTTTTAATTTGGTTGTATAACAAATGACAATAATAAGTCTTCAATGGGCCTTAAGGGTGACAATGGGCCAGAAAAAAATGGAGGTGATTCTAGGCCTTGTATACAAAGAGAAGAAAATGGGTTCGCCAGCCACCGATTTGACGAGATTTAGTATATATAGTAATGTACTTAATTTTTAAATCTTTTATATGTGAGATTATATTGGTGAATTAATGGTATATTTTTTGTAAGCATATATATTTCATTAAAAACTTCAAACTGCAAGAAATAGGGGACCAAGAGGTATTGGTGGCTCAACACACAACCAAACCCATTTTTGACAAGTTACAACAACAGAATATTTTAAAACTGTACCTCTCCAGGTGCTCGAGAATAATCCACAGGGCTCCTTCCGGTAATTATTTCCATAAGTAAAACTCCAAAGCTGTAGACGTCGCTTCCCTCATTCAGCATCCCTGTGCTTGCATAGTCAGGCGACACATATCTGCAAATCATCATAAACTGTAAGAAATTTGTCATCGGGGTAGAAATTTGGTATAACATAGAGCTGAAACAAAACGAACCCAAATGTTCCCATTACTCGTGTTGTCACGTAGCTTTTCTCAGATTCAAGTAACTTTGCAAGTCCAAAGTCAGCTACTTTGGCGTTCCAATTTTTATCAAGAAGTATATTGCTTGATTTAACATCACGATGAACAACTTTTGGTTCCAATCCTTCGTGTAAGTATGCCAACCTAAGAGGAAGACCAGATATAAATGAAATATGTTCAAGTGGACTAGTGATTGTTGTTACTTATAGCTTTTTGTGTGTTTTAAGAGAATAGAATATTAGCATACTTACCCTTTTGCAGTCCCGACTGCAATCTTCATCCGTATGTCCCAAGTAAGAGTGTTGGCAGGTTCTACATCCCCATGCAACCATTGTTCTAAATTCCCATTGTCAACGTACTCATACACAAGCATCCTGTGTGGACACAACAAACTAAAATTAGAAAAATTCACCAAAACCCGTGGAAACGTACAGTTTTTAACTTGGTTTCGTTCTGTTGCTTTAGGAAAAAAGATCTGGTTCACCTTTTGGGTTAGCAACTTAAAAAGCAATGGTTCAGAACTGAACCAAATCCATATTACACATACAAATATGTACTGATTCTAAGATTAAATATGCAAATAATTAAAGAACATCAAAAGCCTAAAAGAGTAAAAGTTATTCAGTTAACTTGTGTTATTCCAACTTTAATATTTGGAGTTTCTTAAGTAATAATATAAAATTTGTCAATATTACACTAAGTAATGTACATCAAGAAGTGCTACCTCTTAGAACCTTCTGCGCAAAATCCAACCAGACCAACGAGGTTTTTATGCCTTACTTTGCCAATGGCTTCAACCTCCACCTTGAATTCCTTCTCCGCTTGTCCCCTACAAATACAAGACTTAATATATTTTGGTCTTCAATAATAGATACTCATAATTTATCCCATGGAGTCAATAAAGACTATAAGCTAAATAATTGCACTTTATAAAAAAAGTGTCAACTGGCACCTAAATGGAAGCTCTACTAGCAATGAACATTCTTTTGCTTTGTCATAATATGACATTGTCACCTTTAGAAAATTTCATAACTTTTTAAAAACTTGTAGCATAAGCTGAATAGCTGATCAGCTGACCTCTTTACAGTCTTACACTCTTTACTTATATGTTATCACACAGTAAGTTACTATTAAATTAATTAGAACTATTAATATTACTTCTAATGAATATACAAAAATGTAACAGAAAATGCAGTAACAATGATACAGGTTCCTTGGTGTCCACAAGTTCCTTTATATAGTTTTTTAGGGTGTGATTTTTACATATTTTGATTTTTGACCATAACAATAGATGCTACATGCTATACTCTATAGAAGTATAGAGTCTTTTTCATATGCATAATTCCTTTATTTATATGCTAAGTAATAGAGGTGGGCAATTAGGTGATGAGGGTATTCGGATTTAGGTTAAAAGGTAATTTCTTAACTACAAAGATAAACATGTTCAAGTTATCCGTGTGTATTGGTCTACCATTGCTTTGTTATTCATTTTAGTTTTATTACCATATAAAAAGTACAGTAATAGATATTATGAGTAATTTGAAGATTGTTTTTGAGTAAAAATATTACAGTAGTAAATAAACTAAAAGTCCAGCCATGAGGGCCCATTTTTCTTTTTCATATCATAAAAATGTCAATGCGATCTATCATGTTCAAAATAAGGTTGCGTTTGGTTTGTAGGTGGGATTGGAATAGGATTTGGATTTGGGAAAGGTTTGAAAGAAAATGATAAGAGAGAAAATTAATAATTATTTAAAGTATGTATTTGTTTATATATAATTGAATAGTGTATAAACAAATATGTGGTTCAAATTTTTTTAAAAATTACAAAGTAAAATTTGATTGGTGGATTTCACCAAAAGTCACAAGTGAGGGCATGAATGGATCTATCTTTGAATCAATAATGAACCACACAATTAATTTGATCAATCTTTGAATCCAAACCCCCTAATACCCCTAAACCAAACGGGCCCATACTCTTATGAGATAATCCTAGTACTAAAATAATCTTTTTGTAACATGTGTTATGACTTTCAACCATTTGTTATGCTTCATTTATGTCAAATAAAATTTGTGCACCTCTTAATTTATACTCTTGAATCACCCACCGTCTAACACCTAAAATTGAGCCTCTTCCCATGCCGACAAATTTCAAAGATTTCCTCAAAAAGATTGACGTAATTAAGATAGATTCTAATCTGACATTTGTTATTCACGAGGCTACTAATAACCCACAGAATGCTCCTAAACCAATATTTAATCATACTCTAATTAGTAATTACAGCCTAATTCAAATTTTTACACCGCCAAAACAAATGCATCGATTAAATCACTTTTTATTTCTTGAAACAAGTGAGTCATAAATTAACCATTTACTTTCATCCACCACCTAAAAAATTAACTCACCACGTCACCAACAACGTAATCTTAGATCCAAAATTTTCAAACTATCATTAACAATTCAATGTAAGCAATTAACAATCATATTTCAAAAAATCAACACAACCAACAAAACTTTGGCCTAGCATATTTACTACTGTTAGTACTTTTACCAGTATTTTATCAAAAAGTCGAGAGTTTACGTCTCGTAAGTACTAACAAAAGTAATATTTCAATGCTGATTTCCTAAAGTATATGATCATTTTCAAAAAAATTCTTTAACTAAAAGATTCGTAACACTGTTTTTAAAAATTATCAAAGTCAGCCCTCGATAATTTCTTTTTTCTCAACCCCTGAATATAAACGAGCAATAACTAGCTAAAAAAACGCCTAAAAAGCATATATTCATTGTTTAATTTGTAAAAAAGAAATTAGAACTAAAATTTTACTAAAAAGTATATGCAGTAATGCACATACTTCAGCGTCAACCTTTCCCTGATCACTTGCACAATTCTGTTCACAGTGACAGAGCCAGGACCAAATATGACCGGGTGCACAAAATCTTTTGAACCGTGATACTGAAAACACATTCGAAAGACCGGGTGGATTTAAGATGCATTTAAGAAAAATCGGTTTTTTTTTCAAAAATTAACACTATATCGAAAAAATCCATTGGGGTTCCGAATACTCGCGGAACAACCTAGCTCGTCCCTGTCTGTTCATCAGACGATGTAAAAAAATATAAAAACTAACCGATTATCGATGAGATTCTTGACCGCAACCGTAGTACCATCCAACAACCCACCTCTATAGACCACACCATAACCACCTTCACCAATCACATTCTCCTTAGCAAAACCACCCGTAGCCAACTCAATCTCACTCAAACTAAACCACCTCCCCCACCCATACGTCCCACTCAAACTATCCACCGACACCGAACCCGAACTCGTACCTGTACCAGACCCTAAACCTAAACCTGACTCATTACTCGTACTGTAAGCACTTTTTATTATCGGCTTACTAATATCAGCATCATTATCTAGCTCAAACATGCTAAGTAATGTTTTAGCTATTTTTTGATCATCAATGTTTATACTTTCCAGGTTTATCGATGAGTTTTTTTCTTCGTGCAGTATACTACGTCGTTTTGCTTTAAAATTTTTAACGTAGAAGATGATGAACATTATGATCACGGCAGTTATAACTGCTAATGCGATCGCAATAATGACGTATAGTTTTAGACCGAGTATTGGTGTTTTGGAAGTGAGGATGTTTAAATGTGACATTTTTTATATTTCGGTGAGGATTTTTTTATAAAAATGAAATGAGATGGTTTTTATCTATTTTTTTGGTTTTGGATGAAGAAGTGAGGAGGAGCAAAGTGTGATGATGAGGAAAGTAAAAGCGTGGGCAAGAGTCAAGTGATTACTTGTAGTGGAAAATGGGGTTGTGGGTTGTGGCTATTTACGAGATTGCCACTGGTGTTGTTGTGTCAGGAGATTTATTTCAGGATGCCGTAGACTTGAAGCCACAGCACAGTCGGTGTTTGACTGGTGTTTGTTTCGATCTGATTTGAAGTCAATTTGATGATAACATGCATTTTTATTAGACTAATCACATTACTTCATTTTTCACCCCTTATATTAGCTTTTTGTTCCCACTACCTTTCACTTTTCACCTTTTAAAAATTATTATTCTCTCATTTTTAATTAAAATACCCGCTTTTATACAAATATATCTTAATAAATACCTCACAAACACTTAAAGCCTAATAATAAATAATAAAAATACAAGAGAGGCCCACTTTTGCACGATTCCATATTCAGTGAGCTCCTCACCTTTGGTTTCCTGGTTTAATGGTCCTCACGCGCCACCCGAACCTTTAGCAATAAGCCTCATACGTGAGATTGGTGCCTCACGATGGCTCACGATTGCTACCGGGAGCAATCTTAGAGGACTAGGTTTCTAATAAACAAAGTAAAATTAATTTACTTTTTATGACAACATAAATAGCTGTTAATTTATTTATTTTTTTATTTTTTTATTTTTTTTAATAAAAAAAAAATAAAAAATAAAAAAAAAATAACTGTTAATTTAAATTTTGGGAAAAGTTGGTATATGAATTGATGTAAGTTGAGTTGTACTCGACATGAAAATTGTCTTGTTAAGACGTTAATGAACAACAATGTTAATTAGCTCACATGTCACGTTTCAAAGACCGTGAATTAATTATCATGGCCCGCTCAAAACAACATGTTAATCTGTTTTGAAAGGTGACTGTCATCTTAAAGAGTTTTTTTCTTCTAGAGAACTAAGTTATGCACTTGAAAATGTACACAAAACTAGGGTTGTAAACGAACCGAACAAATACAAATGGAGCCTTATTCATGTTCGTTTGTTTAATTTTAACATGACAAATAAACGGACATGAACGCTTAAACGAACGAATGTACTTGTTTATGTTCGTTTATTAAGAAAATGAGTTGTTCACGTCCGTTTATGTTCGTTTATTAAGACACTACACGAACTTTAAACGAGCATAAACGATTGAACATAAATTAACATAGACAAACAAACATAAATTTTATTAAATTAAGCACAATATATTGTTTATAAGTGTTGTATTGTTTAAACAAACCAATTTTAAAATTATAGAATTAAAATATATGATATACGAACATAAATAAATAAATGAGAACAAACAAGCGTTAACGACTGCATAATTGGACGTTCACGAACATAAATGAACGGACCCAACTTTTGTTCATGATCGTTCATTTAACTAAACGAACGTAAAATATTGTTCATGTTCGTCTATTTAATAAATAAATGAACATAAACGAAATTTTTATCGAACGGTTCATGAAATGTTCACTAAACGTTTAGTTCGTTTACGGGCTTACTCAAAACTAATCCCTATAAATTTTGAACTTGGATCTCCACTTGCAAACTCTAAAAGAATGCAAGTTAAATGAATAAAACTTCATCTTAGTGAGGTTCTACGACAATAATGAAATATCACGTTACAATATAGTGGAGATAACACGTTTAAATGAATGAGCTAATTTTATATAGCTATGACTTTGACAATTCATGAATTTTGATTGTCCAAGTTATTGAGGTGTATACTGTATATACAAGTGCGACAACTCATAGATTTGAATCAACCAAAACTATTTTTAAGCAAGCATAATATATCAGGACATAATGATATTCTGTATTTGACCTTTATTTTAACAAATATTTAACAAGAATATCCGAAAATTTATTATAGGGGTCGGGGAATATGAGTATTTGACGGTGGGCTCGTGGCACTCGTGGAAGAGAGCTCCCTTCATCTTTATTACACTTTGGATTTAGATCACATTTCAAATAGTAATATTTATTTTCCTTTTTTCCTTTTTCTTTGTTCTTTGTTTCTTTTGTACTTTGTTTCTTTTCATCTTTATGTTCTAAAAGCATTACACCTATTAAGGAGTAAAACAAAATTATTGTTTCGTTAATTGATTTATGTCTTATCAGCATTAACTTTTAAGTTAATGATCCTTTTATGGTAAAAAGGAAATTTTGTATACGGCTTCCATTGAGAAAATTAATAATTTTGTCCTTAAGGATAAGTATATGATGAGTAAGTTTTGAGTTATATAAGGCCATGTCTAATAGATGATTGACGACCGGGTATTCGCTGCCACCTTGGCATGCAAGACACGCCCTACATTATTGAGGTTGCCCTGGACTATCGTGTTTTCGGTGAAACAATGATAACTTGGTCGTGCAGACGATCAAGTTGAGAGTTTTGTTGTGTGTGAGTGTATGTTTAATAAATTGTTTTTGTGGGTATATTTGTGTTTAAGTAGGGTACGGGTAAGGATCCAGTGAGAAGAAAACTTAAAATGAGAAGAATGAGAAATAACTATAACCACATATTTGAGATGTATCGACTTGAATTAGATGCATCTCTATCCATTTATATGCATCCTAATTAGTTTTGAAAGTGATTTTGAAGTGAAAAAGATGCAAAGTAATACTAGCAACAAATTTGACCCGCAGAGGATGAAAAATTCATAGGATTCTTCTAACTTGATTAAATGCATCTAATATATGTATATGCATCTAATTTTTAGCTAGAAAATATATTATGGTGCATCTAAAAGATTAAGGATGCATCTAATTCAAATCGATGCATCTCTAATGTGTAGTTATAGATATTTCTCATCCTTCTCATTTTAAAGTTTCTTCTCATTTGATCCTAAGTCATGTTTTAGTTGTAAAGTTGGTCACCTTATTACAATAAGTTGATTGTGAAATTAATTGTAGAGAGAGAAAACTGGGTTGACGATGATGTGACAGGGATAACCGTGATCACAAGGCTTCCTTGTTACACTTAGCCTAAAGTCTAAACTACCCAATCCAAGTGACTTTTTCTTCTTTTGTAGGGGTATAGAAGATTCAAGTGGCATAGAAGTAACTTTGTTTCGCCGATGGTAGCCAGTGATAAATGACATGCATTATAAAATGAACTTCATTTCATAGTTTCAAATCAAGTCTCCGTTTTCCTTTAGTTAATATGTTACACGATCCATCTTTTCTTATGTTGATCGTGGAAGAGGTCGATTATATACACCAGTCTTTATCTTCTTTTTTCATACGAGTAACATGCGTATACTATATCATGGCTACCTATTTTAGGTTTTATTCCAGTTAAATATTAAAGATGTTACAACTTACAAGAGAAACCATTATGAGGTAAGAAAAAATGGATTTAACTTGAACATTTTGTAGACTATTTTTTCAGAATAGACTTATTTCATTAGGAAAGTTTTGCAAAAACAAGGTGATACAAGTTTTAAATCCATTAAATTTCTTCCTAAATGCCCGATCTCTATCACATTTTTTTTAATTATATGGTATCATACAACATCAGTCTTTGTTATTATCGCTATATATCAATCATAAAGATGAATTATTATCGACTCATCAGTCATCATAAATCACAATACATGAATCAGCAACGAGGGTCTATGCTAGGTGGCACTCCATAAGTCATATTTACTAACACATGGATTTTAATTGGACTAAGAGCACGTACGAAATGAATTGATTTTGACTTTTATCACACACTTGTAGGTTAGTTATGTGACTCAAGAGTATGTGAATGCAATTTGTTACGTGATTAATTCAAACTTGTGATCTACGGGTCCTTGCTTTAATTCAGATTCAATGATTAAAGTGGAATGATATGTACCGTTACGAATAAGCATTATGTTTTGTGTTTAAGTAATGTTATTTAAACCTAAAAGTCTAAAACACAAGCCTAATAAGCCTTAATTTTCTGGCTTATTTTAAGACTTGTAGGCTTATATAAGTTTATGATTATATGATAAACTTATATAAGTCCCTAAGTCTCAAACTAAGCCGAAAAATTGAGGCTTATAAAATATATGCCGAAATCAAATACGCTTGTAAGCCCACATATAAGCTTAAACAAACACCCCGCATAAACTTTTAACAAAACAGGAAGCTAGCTTGGACCCATTTAAATGGGTAATTGTAGTCAATAATATATGTTTCACATAAAGTGGTCATAAGAGAACGTATTGTGAGATTCTCATCATCACGATAGACCAATTTAGGGTGAGCATTATAGACCGCGGGCCGAACTGAATCGAGAAACCGGACCGAACTGAACCTATTTCGGTCCTGTCTTGTGCACAACTGACTGTTATGTTTTGTTGGACCGGATCGACCGATGGACCGGACCAACCCGGACCTAGATTGAGCATTTCGGTCCGGTCCTCGGTCCAGACTTTTGGACCAAATCGGTTTCGGTCCGGTCCGGTTTTGATTGGTCGGATCCAGTTTTTGGACCGTGCTCAACCCTTGACCATATTGACTGATGGCGATGATTTGGATTCAAGGGAAAGATCCAAGTGGTTCATAGACTTTATTCATGTTTTGTCAGATTTTTAGATGGCAAAATAGCAAGGTCTTATTGAGCTGGCTAGCAAACATTTTTTGTCCACTTTCAAATTTTTGAATGAATTATTTAGAAATAACATACTATAAGTGATTTCCAACTCGTATGACATGCGTGTACCCTTTAGTCATTTAGATAATTTTTTGATTTGACCCTCTTAGTTGAGTGACTTTTGGAATCAAAATTCGCCACTTCGAGTGACATCCACAAATAAATGACCAGCAATAACATGCCGCAAATAATATTACAGAAAACAGAGATCCATGTGATTCATAAAGTTCATTCATTTCCAGTTTCCTCCAGGAAACACACTGAGATTATGTAATGAATGCTTCTTAACGCCACCGAACTTTTCAAATCAGCAAGTCAGACAAGTAAGAACTTCCACCACGACTGTGCTCGATTTAAAACACCGGATAATGACCAAACAAGAATAGACACGAAACTGAGATGCAATGTGGTTATAGCCCTTGTCACCGAGGAAGTCCAAAGTCTAGTCAAAATCCGAAAAACAAAAGTGGAATTAGTTGCAAGTCTTTAGGAAAAGCACAAGGAACCCAGAGATCAACCAAGAAAACAGAAAACTGATAGAAGATTGTGGATCTCGCTATTACATCTTCTACCCAGANAAAAAAAAAAAAAAAAAAAAAAAAAAAAAAAAAAAAAAAAAAAAAAAAAACAAAAAAAAAACAAAAAAAAAATCAAGTCCAATTGGAAGAACGGGATGAAGTCACCTAAAGGCCAAAGTGTATTTTTGTGCATTAAACCTGCTAACTTATTTGTATTAAATACTTTGACTATTCTGCCACCTTTATTCGACCAATATCAGGAGAAAAAAAAAAGTTTCAACCCATTACACAACCTGCCTGACCCACGCTTCTGCCCCATTACCCAACCTACTTGACTCACCAATGCAATCTGCCCCATTATCCTTTTCTTCTTTAATTATCAGTACGGCCCAATAAAACCAGTATGCTAAAGCAGATTTCCAAATAATATTAAGAAAAGAACATAATTTTCCTAAATGAACAAGATATTATATATTTCTTGTCCTCTAAAATGCAACATATTCAGACGTCCAAACCGAAGAAAACTTCATGCAATAATGCAATACTTAGATCGAGATTCTGAATGAAAGTGAAGAATCCAAACTAAAGAAAACTTCACATACTTGACCCTAAATGGTTTCATTCAATACTTAGGAAAAGGTGTCAAAATTTGAGAGCTTCAAATAGACAGCCCCATATGGTTTCACATATTTGAATTTAAGGGTATTTAATGCAACATTGTCGTCACACTCACACATCACCCATAAAGGCGGAAAGTCACTCAATGAGAAATTGTCAAGATCATATGAATACAATGTTAATTGGTGGGCTAGTGGCATATAAAAAAGTTCAACATTTCCACAAGATGCAAAGGTCCAAATTGAGAATTTAAAACTAGATACAACTGACATTTTAAAAGCAATAGAAAAATTCTCATATGGGTATATTTCCTAAATCACTCCCTTTCCACCACTGACACAAGGCCTATAGTATGAAGCAGAAGAGCTACTCATATTATACTCTGACTGCAAAAATCGATGATAGATTGTCACTCTCACCAATGCAATCTGCAGAGTTACTTTTGTCTTCTTTATTCATCAGTTTGGTCATCTAAAACAGTAGACTACTACGTATATCTTAGAGGAATCTAAAACGAAAAAGAAGAAGATGCATCCTAAATGCACCAAAATATTATATTCCTCTCATGTATAATATATTAGGGGGTGCTTGGTTGAGGAGTATAAGGCCTAATCAATGGGAAAGGAAATGAAACATGGTGCTTGGTTGGCTCTAATGCAATGACCCATTACCCAATAAATTGGGGGGAATGGTTTCCTTACTCTTACCCTTTCCCTTTCCTTAGCATTCCCTTTGCCTTTCCCTTTCCCATTCCCTATTTTGAACCAAGCGCACCCTTAATATGCAAAATATTAAGGTTTAAATAACAATCGAGTTCTTAAATTAAATCCAACTATTTTCGAGTTTCAAAAGAAAAAAGTGAAGTGATACATGGCACTGATGAGTCATTGAAAAGTGAGTTAAGTGGGAACGGTTTCAATTCAATAAAAGGGTTTCTAACATTTATAAGGTTAAGAAGGATAGATATGGTATGTAGTTATGCACCCATTATTTGAAACTCAAAATCAATCTTAACAAACATCAATAGATTAAACTTGTGATCTCAAATATAGGTGGCCAAACGGGCATGTGGGTACAGGTCACATCTGGTCAAACTGATTCAATATAATCTCAAGATATCGACCCATTTTCACATATATGGGTTGAAACTGCCCGCACCTAAAAGTTTGTAATTTGCACAAGTCATTACCTACACACCATACATAAAGGACATTAGGACAAGGAGTTTATATCTTGTCCAATCTATATGACTCCATAGTTCATCCATTATCATGCCTACTGTTAAAACTCTGCTCAAGGACGAGTGACGATTTATAAGCTGTTAAGCATATGCTAAACTCTTGACCAATATCCTATGCATCAAGTATCCTGTATCTATCAAATTAATACACCCCATAATACCCTGACTCAAAACCTTCAAGTCACAGATCTATGTCTCTCACAACCAATAAGCGTGTCAAAATAATAAAAACCTATACAAGTTAGGACTAAGGGTGCTCATCGGGCGAAAACCGGACCGGACCGAGAAAAACCGGACCGGACCAAGACCGAATCTGGCAAAAAACCTAGACTGAGACCGGACCGAATGTGGTCGGTCCGGTCTCGGTCCGGTCCGGTCTCGGTCCAAATAGGCTAAATGTCCGGTTTTTAAGTCGGACTGGAACGGACCGGACCGGACCGAACCGAGCCGGACCGAGACCGAAATTATGAAAAACCCTAGACCGAGACCGGACCGACCACATTCGGTCCGGTCTCGGTCCAGTCCTGTCGGTTTTGTCGGTCAGGCCGGTCCATCCGGTCCATTTGCTCACCCCTAGTTAGGACCCATTTAAGGTCTTTTTTTTTTTTTTCTTTCTAACTTGATTCTGTGCAGTAATGCAGTATATACAATCAAGGCATCAAGCACAATCAGATTCTGAAAATAAAATATCCCGTTTCTTTTGTATATAACCAAGAATCTAAAATCAATTACGGTATTTCCAAATCCAAGTGAAGCAATAGTCATCAAGTAACACGCGTCAAGCACATTATACACCAGGCCATTCAATTTCCAACTACTTAGATGAATCTTCTAATATCAATTACTTTATATCAGACACATAACAATCGAGATTTACCACACCATCTAAACAACCACATTCATATGATTAAAAGTAATCAATTAATCATAATAACCCGAAAACATAAAGTTACATACCTTGAGAAAGAAAGCTCCAACAAGTGGAATCAACAGCAATACTTGACCTTAGCCTAGCAGATGCAATCACACTATGCAAAGGCAGCATTGACTCAACACTTCCCAGTGCAGCAACAACCCTAAACAACAATCCGCATTGCAAAACCATTAAATTAACAAAAATTTAAATTACAGTTATCTTGTAGATTGTTTAAATGTATCGAAGTGTACTAGTAACACACTATTCAAGGCAACACTGAGCCTATGTTTGGCATATAACTTTTTCGATCATTTAGAATATAATGCTTGTTTGTGTTTAGCTATTGGATTTTGTTTAAACGCTCCTATTTGAAACGCTAATGAAAGAAGCGCTTAGCTTTTAATCATTAAACACTTTATTATTACATCTACAGCTACCGCTAACAAGTAAAACCTTAAACTTAATAGAATTCAAAACATGGGTTATTCTTAAAGATGGTCATTCTATGAAACTGTACTTACTAACACACTGCGCAATCAACACTACCCAATGCAACAACAACCCACATATCAAAATCACTGAATTAACAAAATTTAAAACATGGGTTACGCTTAAAAATGTGTTCCGCAAAGAGCTTTTCGGAGCGTTTAAAAGCTAATGCTTGTTTGCATTTAGCTTTTACATCATTTTACACTTTAGATAGGTGTTATAAACAACCCACATAACAAAAACACAATTAACAAAATATAAAACATGGGTTTTGCTTAAAGATTCCTTAAATGTATAAAAGTGTAGTAATTAGTATATAAAGTTACAACCTTGAAGCTGAACGAGTGATGGGTCTTGTTGATGAATGAAATGGTGAAATGGGTGTTGATTTGGGGGTTAAGAGTTTTGAAATTGAGTTTGATTTCGATGTGATTGTTCTCATAATTGCTGATCTGCTCGCTGAAGCCATTGTTGTATTGGTTTTTTATTTTGATACAGTGCTGTGTTGTATAAACCCTAACTTGAACCCTTTTGTGTATTTGTTGTACTAGTTGAAAATTTTAAGGGGTCTATTTGGAGTTTTGTTATAGCTCAGGGGTCTAAGAAATCTTTTTTGTATCAAAAGAGTTTTTGGATTCGCGAAGAGTTTATGGTTGCGATAATGCACCGGATCTTGGAACTTTGGAGTTAAGCGTGATCTAGCGAGAGTAGCACCGGTTTAGGTGGGGATCGCTGTCGTCTTGCACCCCTTATATGTTAACATAGATACATTGTATCTACATTCTAAGTTGGTATAGGGAGGTCATGCATGATGTCAAGTTGTTAATTTGAAGCCTAGGCAAAGAACAACATCTTCATTCTTCATCCATCTCAAAGCAATAACACACACAAGTGTTACTTGTATCTATTAGTATTTCTCGTGTGGTATCTAGGGCTATTAAAGAATTGGTGTATATCTCCTATTTACAAGAGATAAGTATTCATTCTTGTAATTAGAGAGACGGTGTAATTTTTAATTTCTATCATAGTGAAAATTATCTTTCTTTGCCCGTAGTTTTTACCCTATTGGAGTTTTTCACGTTATATTCGTGTGTCATCTTTTATTATATTTCATATTTTAGTTGTTGGTTTGCTTTAGTCCGGTGTCACTTTTCTTAACATTGTGAAAAATCACCAACAAGGTGGCTTGGTGGTTAAATGTATGATGTCCTGACAGGCCTTAGGTTCAAAATAGATACACGAATGGATTATGGTTGTGCAGCTTCCATAACACAAATAAGTTGTCTTTCATAAGCCATTGGGGATGTGCTTATGAAATGTCCATAAGCTAATAAGTATAAGTTATGTTGAATAAGCTAACCCACACACACCCTTATTTGTTTCTTAAGTATAACAAAAGAATATTGACAATATAAAACTAATGTGGCTTTTGCCAAATTGACAATATAAAACTACTGATGGCTTTTGCCAATTTTGTGGTTCTATATCAATCTATTGAAATACTTAAAGATATGGTGGTTTCCTTACTATTTTTGTATAGATGATGTTTGGTGCCCTCCACGAACAGTGTGTTAGGATCAGCCACATTGTACGACTTCAAATCGCTCATTTGTGAGATGGCAATGAACAATGGAAGTGAGAATTACTGAGATAGCGCAGACAATTGAAATAAGATGGTAAAAACACTTCAGGTTATATACATTTCGAATAGACTGGAGATTGGACTCTTTTCATCCGTTTACATTTGGCAAACAAACTTCAATATACTAATTAAAATTGTTTAGATCCTGTACCACCAACCGCCACCCAAATCAACCCACTTACCTATAAAATGTTAAAATTGTCACCTCCATATATGCATCAAACAAAAGGAAATACACACCTTCAGGTACACACAAGACCATCACTATTACAGACAGAAACTCGTTAACATAGTAGTCCAAAAACCATAACTATTTGCTATTACCAAATTTTAGTAACAAAATGCAACCAAGGTTTACAATTACATACAAAACAATCAAGCATCAACCACAAGAATTAATCCATTCTAGTTCCAGTTAATCTCTCTTCATCTAGCAAACCCACTGGTTCAGGGAACAGGTCCTTCAAGTGCCTTCTATTTGACAAACAACGATCCGCATTGCCCTGCAAGTAGAACCCACTTCCCTCTCCTTCATCTTTCCCAAGAGGCTGACATGGCAAGCTATGCCGCCAGCTCACATTCCAAGAGCCACTACATGATCTCCAGCCAAGTTTAGCTGAGGTTGTGGTTTCTTCCCGTACAACTTTTGTAGGATTTTCCAAAGCTTTTAGTATATATCTCATCAGTGGCCTTTTTGACGGTTTTGGATTAAGGCAAGATTTAGCAATCACAGCCATAGCCCAAACTTCTTCTAATAAGTCCTCATCTACTATTAGAGACGGATCTATTATTTTCGTCACAAGCTCTTTATCATATACACTGATATATGGAAGTATACTTTCCAACAAGTCCTTCGTGACTAAGTCACTTGATGAACTAATTCCGATTCTGCCGGTTACAAGCTCCAGTAATACCTTTCCAAAGCAGTAAACATCGTATGCACACGTTGCAGTAGCTACGGCTGAAAGATGAAGTCATTAGTTACTAGAATTGAATCAAGCAGTTTGTAGAGAAAAGTTTGATTCAATCGAATGAACCATCCCAAGATAAGCTTATGCAGTCTATGGAAAAATGGAACAAACAGATCCCATAACTTACCAGAATCACTTTGTTTGGTTTTCCTGCACAAATCCACGAGAAATTTCAGTTACAACCTCAAAGTTTCAAATCATTAAAACACTTTGTTAAAGATGCTAAACTTATAGGACTAAAAAATGTGTTATAGATGAGTACTTACAAGGGTAACCGGAGCAACCTTGTGATCCAGTGTGAATGACTCTCTTCTTCTTGGGTGCACACCTCACTCAGGCTTCCTAACCGCACTTCATATTTGTCATCAAGAAGTATACTGCTAGCTCGAACATCTCTTCAGTTAACACAATAAAAACATGATTTTATCATATATCCAACAAGATTATATTTATAAAAGGATAATACAGATTCAAAGACAAACTAGCCAACAAGATTGTAGAATTATATGTGGTTAGCTGATTTTATCATATGTCCATCCATCTATTTTTTTCTAACCTTTTGTTTTACAGTTTATTTGTGGTACCATCTACCGCTTTCCAAATCCCGAAATCAATGGGTTGATTTTTAGTTTCCATTTTGTTATCTTTAGCGGATCAAACAGGTAAAAGTAAATATATATTAGCTTTACAGAAAAAGGGGTTGAAGGCGTCTATTTAATATGCATAAGTCCTCAATAAGTATACTACTATTGAATTAACATGATATCGTAATCATATTTGACAAAAAATGACCCAACCCAACCAGCTCAAATCTGATCCGTTTCAATCCGTACCAAAAATGACCCATTTTGACTTATTACCCAACCCACCGACCTGCCCATTTTCCACCTGTTCCTCAGTAGTTTAGGCTAATATAGATGCACTAAGGACAATTAAAGCATAACATACAAAATTGTTTAGGCAAGAAAACTACAAAAGGGAATCAAGAAATAAGGGATCTTTAGAATACCTATGAACAATTGGAGGAAAACATTCATGATGCAGATAAGAGAGACCTTCAGCAGCACCAATTGCAATTTTCAATCTTGTTATCCAATCCAGCGACATTAAACTCTCATCATCCGAATCATTTTCCAAGTACAAAGAACGTGACAAATCCCCTTTTGGCATACACTTGTAAATCAAAAACTTTTCTTTCTGTTTCTCTAAACAATGTCCCAATAGAGGAATAAATCGCTTATGAGAAACCTTACCAAAAAAATCTAACTCAACCATACAACTATTTTTTCCCGAATGCATGTCAAATCTTTTAACAATTATATGTTTTCCACCCTCCAAAACGCCCTTAAAAATGTCACCAGAATGACCATTTTTCACAAGATTTGCATCATTAAAGTCATTCATCGCCAACACTAACTTCTCATGTGAAAAAGATTCTCCAAGAGCGGAAAGGTTCAAGCTCAGTCTTTGACTTGTTCGACTTTTCCTACGGGTGCATACAATCAATAATATCACGAAACTCACAAAGAGGATAATAACCCCAACACCGGCCGAAACTACTGCCAATATGATCACTTTGCTTTTATGCTTATGTACGGTAAGCGGAAAGGTGTGGTTTGCACGTCCAAAATTATCGAACGGTAACCCTTTCTTAGTATAAAACGCTGCACATTCTATAATAGTCCTTTGACTCGAGCTACCTCTAAAGCAATTTTTATCCAAATATGAAACATCACTTGCATAATCTGGTATTCTCCCTTGAAAGTAGTTATAAGATAAATCCACATAACTAAACCTCTTAAGTACCAATGTCAAGGCCCCGTAAAACATATTATGTGAAAGATTAATCGCAGCCTTAGTCACATTATCGTTCAAACTAATATTTGGTAAAACTCCTACAAACTTATTATCCGATACATCAAGAAAACTCAAATGAGGCAACGACCATAACGTAACAGGAAGATCACCACTGAACTTATTACAACTCAGATCAAGTACACTCAAATCAGCAAGATTACCAATTTGAGCAGGAACAACAGAACGAAGACTATTACCAGAAAGATTCAAATAACGAACATTCACCAAATTCCCAAAACACTCAGGAACCGAACCAGCAAGCAAATTTCTCGACAAATCAAGAACCTTAATCCGCGACAACATACCAAAACTAGACGGAATAGTCCCTGTAAGCCCATTACCACTTAAATACAACTCACTTAAACTAGTCAAATTCCCAATACTAAACGGAACACCACCCGTGATCCCACAGTTCCTTAAATCAAGAACCTTAAGCCTTCGCACCTTAACACCTAACCAATTCGGCATAGACCCAGGTAACAGAAACCCTGACGCATTAAACGAAATCAAGTTCGTAAAATTGGCAAGCGAATCAATAGCGAAACTCGGTTTTCTGCCCCCTTTTCGGGTTCTTTTGAAACCCGAAATATTGATCTTAACAACAGTACTATTTTCACAAAGAATACCAACCCATGTGACACATGGGTCAGATTTAATAGGCCAATCTTTAGTTCTTAAGCCTAATGATGATCTGAGTTGATACAATGCTGATCTTTCTGATTTGATGTTTAATAAAACTGTTTCATTTTGTTGTTCTTGAAATGATGTTTGTGTAAAGAATGATATCAAGAAGTATAAAAGAAGTGATCTTTTTAACATGGTTGCGAATAAAGATTGTGTTTCTTGAATTTTGGGTTTTTTGGTGATGAAAGTGAGAGGGTTTTTGGGGTTAATGAATTTGGAGGGAAGAAGGGCGTGAGTTTGTGTTTTTGGATGTTAGTTAAAAAATAATAAAAAATAAATACATAAATAAATAATAAAAATTATGTAGAGTATGTAAACTTTTACTCATATAAGTGAGGGCAAATTTAAAAAGTGTAGAAAGCGAGTGAATAATTTCGTCAGGGGTATAATGGTCTTTTGATCTGTTTTTTCTTTTCCACCTCAAATTTCAAACGCACATATCTCTCAAACAATAAACTTTTAGAAAAAACCGATTTCACCATAATTATTAAAATTTAATCCTATTTAATTTGGTATAAATCTTGTTGAATATTACGAACTTTTTTTTCTACATATCAAATGTGTCTTGATTTTCTTGATTTTTTTGACAATTTCGGACCTATTTTTACCATCATAAATTTTGAATCATGAAAAACTTAAAACATGAAAATTATAGATTTTGGTTTACTCTTTACAGAGGTTTTCGAATCACTCAAATCCAATGTCATATGAGTAAGATATCACACGTTAAAGATGACGTTTTACTCATATTTGTTGCACATGACGTGTTTTAATGTCTAGCTTAAATTTTTTGTCTTAAAATCGAGTTAAATGCACTAATTTTNGCTCTTGAAATGTTGTTTGTGTAAAGAATAATATCAAGAAGTATAAAAGAAGTGATCTTTTTAACATGGTTGCGAATAAAGATTGTGTTTCTTGAATTTGGGGTTCTTTGGTGATGAAAGTGAGAGGGTTTTTGGGGTTAATGAATTTGGAGGGAAGAAGGGTGTGAGTTTGTGTTTTTGGATGTTAGTTAAAAAAAATAAAAAATAAAAAATAAAAAATAAATAAAAATAAATAGATAAATAAAAATAAAAATTATGGAGTATAAAGTATGTAAACTTTTCGTTTTTATATTATAACAATATCATAGTTTTCTTTATAACGCGGCATACTGAAGAAAAGATAAGATTTGAATTGATGTGTCGCTTAGTAGTGGAGGCTTGATGTTCTTGGGTGAAGGTTTGAAGGTCAAACTTGACATGTGGTAACTTCGGGGTAGTCTTTCGGCGTCTATTTTGTAGCGCAAACGTCCGGGCATATCATTGTGAGGTTGAGAAATGAGGGTTTTTGAAGAAATAAGTGATGGGTTTTAATCACAACTCCTTCCATTACTTGAAATTATTGAACGTTGTGTGTGACTGGTCATTTAAGGAAATGTCAGTCGATACTCAAAGGTGTACGAAAGTCAAGTTTCTTCTGAAAATTAAACATTTTGAAATATGATAGTCTTCGTCATGTAATTTGATCCATGAGCTTTTATGTGAAGTTACTAAAATAACAAATAAGAAATTGCTATATGATTTGGAATGAGACGTTACTCGTGGTGTGGACAATATATACGATTAAAATAGACTAAGAGAATGACGCAGGTGGTAATATAATGCAATGTGGACGGTGGATATCACTTATCACTTAGTCATTGATGTTCGTGTGTTTGTTAAACCAACAAGGCGCAGATCATAGAGTGGTAAGGTTGGAGACCGTACGAAAGGGCGAATCATATTAGTATTTATCGGTGACGACCCTACTCCATTTGCTCTTAGAGCACTAGGTATCCAGTGGTATCGAGGAAAATTGTGTCGGCACTTTTTCCTATAATACCAAACTCTATCACACCACATAAAACACTCCTCCCTCTTATTTCTAGTGTCATGGGACACCTTCTGGCACACATATAACCCACTAAAACATAAATACAACACACACACAAAAATAAAAAGTTAAAACCAAATCATTGAGTGGCAAGTGGCAACGACGACGCCAATCTCGAAAACACCAGGTGTGGGTCTCACGTTTTTCGGTCGCATTTTGGGGACGACGTAAGCTGAAGACACGGCGTACCCCTGTGCTCTTATAGTAGACTTAGTTGCAACAAAATATAAAACCGTAACAATGAATATGCTTGTCATTTGAAATCGAAATCATGATATACTTTGATACGTGCATCTAATCACATAGTACTAGGCTCCTCTACTTGGTATTCTAGAGTTCCAATTCACTACGATGCTTTAGCTAGGATCACAATTGTCAATCAAAATATTTAAAACTTATCCAAAGTGTATAGAAATGTAATTGGACACGAACATCTTTCATAGCATGATCTAAATTTATACAAGTATAAACATGTGAGACACGTAACTTATTTAAGTTTACTACCAAAGTTTCGTCAGACACTTGTTATCTCTTAACTTTTTTAATGATTAAACCTTAAGAAGTCTGTTTACAAAACCTCTTTGGAAATTAAGGGCAAATTATTAAAAAAAATATTATACTTGTCATGGTTTCGTCTTCAGGGTAGCAAACAATTTTTTTACTTTTGAGGGTAATTTTCTTTAATATTCATCCTCTTTAGGGTATTTTGCGAAATTTCTGGACATTTTTGCCCCTCTTAGCTAATAGAAAAAAAAAAAATCCCGAATGGCAAAAATGTCACATAATACCCTAAAGAGGATGAATTTGAAAGAAAATTACCCTCAAAAGTAAAAAAAAATAAAAATTGTTCACTACCCTGAAGACGAAACCATGACAAGTATGATACTTTTTTAACGGGGAAGAGATAAAAATATATATCCAACATTGAATGATGACAAATGTTTTAACGGGGATGAGATAAAAATATAAATTTGAATGAGGTCTAAACTAAATTGATAGTACTCAATTGGTTGTTATTACACGCTATAAACTTTTCTTGTGATGAAAATTGCAGCGTTTTTGAGAATAGATATGTGGGCTTGCTTATACTAAGTTAGTTTGGTATTATTGGATCTCGGCCCAGCAATTACTGAATTACGTAAGTCTTCATATATACCAAACTAATCTAAAAGTGCTTCAATATAAAACAAATTAACAAAAGACAATCATTTTTAACCTCTTTTCTAAAAAAACAAAATATCTTGCAGAACTTTTGTATAAAATTACATTATCACGACAATAATTTTTTATCTTTAAAAAAAGAGTAAAATACATCGTTGGTCCCTAAACTTTCCACAAAGCATCGCCATGCACCTTAACTTTTTAAAAACGTCTCCGTGCGTCCCTCCGCAAGTTTTTTCAGGCCGATTGCGTCCCTTGAACCGTTTTCCGTCGGTCAACGCCGTTTTCTGCCGTTACATTTTGTTTTTAGCACAAGGGTAATATCGTCATTATGTAATACCGTGTATAGCTACTCCGTATTACTTACACATGTCATATCCCTCTTCCCGCCCCATAAACACATAGACGGCCTCTTTTATTCGTCACAAAACTTTTGTTACAATAATTATCAATTCACAAACCCTCATTGCATGTTATTGTGGAATTTTTGTTAATTTCAAAACATGGAATTTACTCTATGGAAAGTAAGAAGAGCTCCAGGTTATCGAGTTGATGATATCGCTCTGTGCAACTCGGCTAAGAAAAAATACGGTACGTTTTGTTGCTATAATCGTTGGAATTTCTTATTGGGGTATATTTCAATTTGTTATTAAGGTTTGATAACGAATGTCCTTTGGTCTGTTGATATGGTTACAGGTGGTAGATCTAATATGTTTAGCATGAGGGTTCATCACAATGGTGTTTTTAAATACTGGCCTGGTAGAGTTTACGATGGAGGTATGGAAAGTTTAGTTGATTTGGTTGACGTTGATAGTGTGTCAGTTGAAGAGTTGGATGTTCTTATGTATGAATTGGGTTACGACCTAGGTCAAAAAAATTACTATTACTTTGTTAAGCCTGGTAGTAATTTAGACGATGGTTTGTATAGCTTAAGTGAGGCTGTCAATTTAGAAATATTGAAAGATGTTGTTCAAGAACATAAGATGATAGAAGTTTATGTTGAAAACGGTAAGACAAGTTTGGATGTTGATGATATGTCACCAAAGTCAATTAGGACAGTTATTTCTCAAGTGGATGCATCAAAGAAGAATGCAGCCCTTGTTATTGTGCCATATTGCTCAAAAAATATGTTCTTAGAAAGCATAGCTAAAAAGCCTGTGGTAGAGGGTTTAAGTGAAGTCATATAACCAACTTTGGAAGTCAATACTTTGGTAGAATTTAGTGAGTGGCTAGAAATTGAACCCTTGATGACCATAGACCCACCTATTCAGCATATGCAAAAGGATAGCGCTGGTAGTGTTGAACATAGCCAAAAAGACAGTCTGGTTGGTCTTAACAATAGCCACATAGGTAGTCCTGTTTCTGTTGACCATACCAAAAAAGATAGTCCTGTTTGTGTTAACCATAGCCAGAAACGTAGTCCGGTTTTTGTTGACCATAGCGAAAAAGGTAGTCCGGTTAGTGTTAACCATAGCCAGAAAGGTAGTCCTGTTTCTGTTGAGCATATCCAAAAAGATAGTCCGGTTAGTGTTGACCAAGAGTTTCCTCAGCAAGATGAGGAAANTGGTCTTAACAATAGCCACATAGGTAGTCCTGTTTCTGTTGACCATACCAAAAAAGATAGTCCTGTTTGTGTTAACCATAGCCAGAAACGTAGTCCGGTTTTTGTTGACCATAGCGAAAAAGGTAGTCCGGTTAGTGTTAACCATAGCCAGAAAGGTAGTCCTGTTTCTGTTGAGCATATCCAAAAAGATAGTCCGGTTAGTGTTGACCAAGAGTTTCCTCAGCAAGATGAGGAAATGCATACACATGTCGATCGTATGCAAAAAGATAAATGTATAAACTTAAGTGACTCTGATGAAGAGGTATGTGATGAAAATGTGAGTGAAACAGATAATTGGGAGAGTGATGTCGATGATACTGAGAAGAATGATGATGGAAACATTATTGTGGATGAAGAAAATATTTTTGATGAGCCTGATCTTGAGTTTAAATTGTTCAAATTGAGTGACGAGCCACCTATACCCAGTATAGGTAGCTCTAGCCAGATACCAGATGATTATTTTAAGAAAAATGAGATAGACGAGCTGTTGAATGATGGGGATAATGAGGTTGAGTATGTAGTAAGGAAGAAAAAGATGAGGGCATACAAGAAACAAAAGTTACTTGCGGCACAACATGAAGAAGATGAAGTCTATTTTTTTGTGGTCAAACCTTCGTAACTGCTAAAGAAGTGAAAGATAAGATCAACCTGCATTCAATACAAACTCGGAGGAAATTGCAACTCATTAAGAATGACAGACAAAGAATTAGGGCTAGGTGTATCGGAACAATACCAGCGTGTGGTACAAGTGGAGGTATTGGACTTGGAACAGTACCAAAGAGGAAAACTGGTGCGTTAACTAGAGGTCGCGAAAGGGATGTATATTTGCGATCAGAAAAGGAGGAACCAACACATTGAACATGGTTGTTGTATGTAGCAAAAGATACATCTAAAGATGTATGGATTGTTAGAACTTACATGGGTGTACATAAATGTTTGCATTCAAGAGAGATCAAAGCTTGTGACTACAAGTTTCTGTCAAAGCAAATACTTAACCAAGTTCAAGTGAATCCAGATATACCAATCAGGGCTGTTCAAGATCAACTCACTAAACAGTTTGCAGTCCAAGTGTCTTTGCAAAAAGCATTAAGGGCAAAAAAACAAGGCAGAAATTGACATCAGGGGTGATCATAGGCAGCAATATACCATTTTGCGGGACTATGCTAAAGAATTGCAGAAAACAAATCCTAATACAACAGTTAGGATAGGTGTGCAAACTGCGTTAGATCCATCAAGTCCAACGAGAGTTTTCAAGAGGATGTACGTTTGCTTAGGTGCTTTGAAGGAAGGATACAAAGCTTGTCAAAGAGAGTTGTTGGGATTAGATGGTGCTTTTATGAGGGGTCCTTTTCCTGGTCAGCTTCTTACAGCTGTTGGTATTGATAGCAACAATGGAATATACCCTTTAGCCTATGCTGTTGTTGAGGCTGAAAACAAAGATTCATGGATTTGGTTTCTTGATTGTCTAGCGGATGATCTTGACTTGCAACCAAATTCAAACTACACTTTTATCAGCGACAGACAAAAGGTGATGTTAATTTATAATTGATTATATTCGGTTATATAATTCATAAATGATTGGTTTAATAGTAATGGATTGATGTTCCTGTTTCTGCAGGGTATAATTCCAGCTTTAGCAACAGTCTTTCCTAGTGCGGAACACAGATTCTGTTTGAGGCACATCCATGAGAATATGAAATTGCAGTGGAATTCTGCAGAATACAAGTCACATTTGTGGAGATGTGCATCAGCAACAACCGTCGAACAATTTGAGGCAGCAATGCTTGCCTTCAAGAGTTTTAGCGAACCTGCACATGCTTGGTTAAGTAAGATACCACCAGCCCATTGGTCAAGGTCGCATTTTTCAGGTAATAAACAAATCTGTGTTTATCAACAATGTTCAACATTTTTTTATGTATTACTAAAACATGTACTATACATTTGTTAGGGAGATCTCATTCCGACGTGTTACTTAATAACATGTGTGAAGTGTTTAATGGGAAACTTGTGGGAGGTAGGCACCAACCCATCATTACTGCTTTAGAATATGTTAAATCATATTGTACGAAGAGAATAGTGAATGTTATGGATACAATTGAAAAGTGTCCGGGACCATTTACACCAAAGGCAACGCGCATTGGTATGTGTGTATTTACACATACCTTTGACATAACAAAACGGACTAATAAGACCAAAAACCGACCATAAATGCCAAAAATATGTTTTTTTTGTGTTCTTACATGTGCAGGCACGGATATTATGTATATGGATGAAAAACAAGGAAAACCGACAAAACGGGCACGAGAGATGAAAGAGTGTACAAAAGCCGAGGCTGGGAAGCATTTTTCAAGTCCGGATCAATAATGGAGCTCAATTTGGCAAAACAAGTCCCTAAAGAATCAAAGAATGTCAAAACTAGCCCTTGGATCAAGTTTACAAAAATGGCAAAATTAGTCCTTGTGATTTCAGAAATTACAAAAGTGGTCCTTATGGTTTACTAAGCCTAAACTATTAAATTCCTACACTAAAAACTAAATTTGGTCCAATATCCTTAACTCATAAACCCATTTCATATCAAAAGCCCAACCAGCCCATTTCCCTTTAGCCAAAACCCGTAACCCATAACCCACGGTTAAAATAAAATAAAAACAAGAAGAAAACTCTTTCCCGCCCCCCTTTTTACTACTTACCCAGAACCCCTAAAATCTCCCAAGAACCCTAATTTACCCAACTCTCAATTCACCAACAATTACCAATCCTCCACAATAATTGCCAATGATTAAATGTTCTAGAAGGTGTTTCACGTGCACAGGGCATGTCAGTGAATAAAATCCGTGTACACTTAAGTCACGTGGACACTTGGCAGGGTATCATTGGTTACAACACCTCATCCCTTGAACTTTGGATTCGTCTGACATGTCAGAAAGAGAGTGTATACTTACGGATTGCCAGCATGTCCTTTTGGAGCTTCCTGATTGGTGGAAACACATCATCCATTTAATCCTAGGGCTGAGATCAAAGATTGCAATGATTGGATGATCAAAGGGCTAACAAAAAAAAAGATCCAGAAGCTTCTCAAAATCCTACACGCTCCTCTGCTGATGGCTATAAAAGGCACTCTTCACTCACAATTCAGTGGGTTAGCTAGGTTAGGGGCAGGATTAGATATAGGGTCGTTTACTAGTTTTTAGTGTAACTTTTAGCTTAATTTCTGTTTATCAGCTTATTGTAACTTGAATTTCAGTCTCTAAACGCTTTGTAATCTTTTGATTTTAATAAAATTTCACTTTCAGCTTTAAACTTGAGCAATTTACTTTTACGAATTCAAACTTTCTTCAGTTAGTAAAATTGTTTTCAAGCTTCCATTTCTGTTTAAAAAGCTCATTTAAGCTCCACAATAGCTTATAGGTAGTTTTGTTTCATTGTTCCTGCTCAAATTGGTTCTATTGCTTCTGGTAAATGAAAGTCAAAGGTAGTATTAATGATGAAGAATCTGGGATTGTTGGTGATAGAATACTGGTATTGAGGTGGTGATTATGCCTATCTAAAAGATAGGCTGTGGTTTGGTTGATATTCCTATTTCAGTTAGGATCCGGATTTTGTAAGTTCCATTTTCTGAGATCTTAACTTATCATTGCATCATTAGTTAAATTGAGTAGATAGACTTTATTTTGAGTGTTTGTTGTTTGAACTACTTGTGTAGACAATTTGTGAGCTTAGTCTCTTTGATTTAGTGATTTAGTAGTTAATTTCAACATAATTGCATTTAAGAGCTTGAGTACTGTTTGATTGTTCTTTCTGATGAGCTTGTTGTTATTCGTGTATTTCTACTGTTCACTTAGGACTAGTTACATGTTAGTATGCTAGTTTGTTCATTATGTTATGAGTTTATAGCCTAAATCAATGAGATGTAGTGTAAGCCTGCTGTTTCAAGGGTGTTTGGATCATGTTTGATCTATGTGTTGTTGTTGATTAGCTTCTAAATGGTCTGCACACTTAGTCTCATTTAGGATTATAGAAGATAGATAAGTAACAAACTCAGTAGGATACTAAACAAAAGTCAAAATTAGCTTTTAGATACATCACTGCTTGTGTTTCTTTGATTTGAGATTGCTGAGATAGTTGAATTGATACATTTTATGAATGTGTTTGTTATTCTAGCGTTTTAACATGATCATTAAACATTTAGAAATAGTTTGAGGCCATTAAAATCCAGTTAAGTCAAAGTTAGATTGCAAATCAAAAAGTCAAAAATATTTTGAATATGTTTTTCTAGCAAATTCTATTGGATCTCTAGGACTTATTATTCTTTGGAAATGAATTTGGATTGATGATTTGTGTTCTCTGGTAGGTAGTCTAGCATAAACAAAAAGAAAATTCACTTTTCAAAATCATTTGGTAGTTTAGAATTAAGCTCAAAGTTGGTTGACTGTTCATTTTGGTACCCTGCACCATCAGATACTGCTCTTGTTCTTAGCCTTGTTTCTCCTTTTTCTAGTTATAATTTTTTATCTAAAATTTGGTTTTCCAGTAGTTCATAGTATAGATTTATATTAATTGTGCTTTATTTGATATTTTGAGCTTATTTAGATGTTTGTCTTTAATCTGCAAGTGGTAGTGTTAGGCTGTTTTTTCCAATCAGTAGACCTTATGAGGTTTTGTTTTACTCATTCTTATGCCATTCTGCTTATCCATAGATTGCCTTTGCTGATTGTTTAGCTCATTTAGAATAGAGTTTATTCAGTTTTAGCCTCTTGCTAGCTTGGCACAAGCTTGTGCAAGCGTATGTCCGTTTTGCTTTTCATAAATTTTCTTTCTTTCTTTCTTTCTTTTTCTTCTTTAAAAAGTATTTTGAAACTGTTTTCTTTATCTGCTCGTTCCTCAGTTTGTTCAACAATTACAAAAAGTTTTCTTTTACAAAAGTTCTTTATTTCCACTGGCTTTAAGTTTTTCAAAAAGAAAAATATAAAAAAAAAAATATAGTTTTTGCAAAAAGAATGCCAATGGGATTCGAACCCTGGTCTCTCATACTTCACAGACATAGCACACACACATCACACCATCTTGCCCTTGGGACTTTTCTTGTTATTACTTCCATTCTTAATTCTCTTATAGCTTTTCTTTCTAGCTTATTTAGCTTTTATAATCTGCTTTAGCTTTTTCTAGCTTATTCCTTAAAGCTTTTTCTGATTCCTTAATTTTCCTAAGTTCTAATTAGAATAAAAATACTTTTTACAAAATTACATAATTTTTCACAAAGTTTTACTATTATTAAGCATTTAATTTCTTTTTCTTAGTTTTCAAATCATAATAAATAAATAAAAAGCAAAATAAATAATTTTCTTTTTTAAATAATTTTTCTTTTATCATTTTAAAGTTTTAAAAAATTTCATTTGAGCCCATAGGTTTAGTATAGCTTAGAATTCACTTTTTATTTTGTTAAATAGACGTTTTATTTAGTTTACGTTTACGTTTTGACATTTTTGCTTTACATACTTGTACATTGTGCATGATTACTTGTTTTTGTTTGTATTTTCATAAAATTAGTTGTAAAACTCAAAAATATTCACTTTTCACTTTTTCACAACACGATTTCACGAATCGTTGACCACGATTCCATTCACCTTCACACGGACCACGACCCGGGTTTTGCTTATTCGTTGAGCAATACTTTGGACTGTAAATGATATAATTGGTTTTCAATAAATCACGCATGTTAGACTTCAATAAGAAAGAGGCTCTTAAATACAACGTTTTTGGGATTGAAAGAGATAACTATCAGGTTAGTGGATGGGCAGAAAACCGGTTGGTAAATGTTAAAGCCAGGTCTTGTAGTTGTAGAAAATGGGAGCTTATAGGTATTCCATGCAAACATGCTATTGTAGCCAACAGGTATATGAGGTCTAATGGACGCGAAGTAGGAACTGTAGAATCATGGGTTCATCCTTGTTACTTGCTTAATACATGGGCGGAAACATACATACACCACATCCATCCCATAAGGGGATTTCCACATTGGAAAAAATCAAATGTGCCTACAACCATTGTTCCACCTAAACATCATAAACCGTTGGGTAGGCCACGAAAGAAGAGAACTAGGGCTTTTACAGAAAATGATGATACTGATAAAGAACGTAAGTTGTCACAGTCTAGTGGAAGTGTAGTTTGTGGAATTTGTGGCAATGCTGTCACAACAAGAAAACATGTCTTGGGCAAGGAGGTGTTACTGGAAGTCAAGCCAGTACACAAAAGTCTCAAAAAACAGGTTCATCCCAGCCAAAAGTTTCATCACAGAAGAAGAGAAAGGGTAAATGCAACAACTTTGAAGGAACTGCACAAGCCCAAAGTCAAACTGAAGGTCAATCTCAAAGTCATGTGCATGAAACCCGTGGTAATTCTCAAAGTCATATTCATGCAACTGTGGACCCGTGTCAATCTGGAAGTCAAGTTAATGATGCTTCTGGTGGGTCTCCAAATCATGGCTGGACTAGGAAGAAGATTATAGCAGCAAAAATGGCTTTGCCACATAAGAATGTTGCCTAAGTATTTCAAATACAATGTTTTTCATCGACTATGTAATTCGTAGACTATATTTTCAATGCTTTAACAATGTGTGTTTCTGAAGTATGTGCACTACTGAATTTTATGCATTTGGAAATATATTCATTTTGCATTATGTAAGATATCATCTCATGTTACTGTGTGGGATTAATTGATGTTTAACTGTATCCATTTGCCATTTTTTTTTCCAGTTTCTACCAATTGTTGCAACTTCATACACATACTTATAAATGTTGACTTTAAGAAAGTCAATTACTACTTAACCAATAAAAGCAGCCATTACCATATTTATAGCCATATCCATGGACCAAAATTGATGAAGTCAAAGCTTTGTACAAGTCAACCTACATTAACCATGCCTAAAGAAACTATACAAACTACTGTAGATTCATACCACTTGCAGAGTTGCTACTAGAAAGCTTTGCAAAAAACAAAAGACCTGTCTTTCTAAAGACGCTACATACACCATATGCAAACTAAAATGATGAGTATCCACGAGACAACACACATGTTCCTCAAGCGGCAAACTTTCTCCTTCTCCAAATGGAGCTCAGCTACAGCTGCTTGGTGAGCAGCCTCTAGCTCGATTGCATTGTCTCGGGCGTTGACGGCCTCCAATGTCTCCGCTATGAGGCCTGCTTGGCATTCTTGTAATGCCGCCTCATTACGGTCAATGTGTCTCCTCAAGTAGAGGATCACCTCATTTGCTCTTGGTGGCATTGGTGGATCGTACCACCCATTGAATGGACATGTGGATCCCTAAAAATTAATAAGCTAAAATCAAGACTTTGACGCTTAAACTCGTAACTTGAACATAAACATGTAATCAAAAACAGCCATTAGATTAAAACATTGATTAAAGTGAATGTGACATTTTAACTTAATGCAACCCAACCATGAACGAACCTCCACCGGACAATCATAATAACGCCTTTCGGCGTTCACATTATTCCAACAGGTCCTTAGAACCGCCTGCCTGCCACATCCGCATCGCGCCATTGTTAAGATTTGATCGGAACTATTTAGGATAAGATTTGATGAGAGAGAGGAGAGTTTAAGGATGAGTTGTGAATAAGTTTCGCTTTTATTAACATTTAATTACTGTAGCTGCTACAAATGCCGAGATACACGGTATTACATAATGACGATATTACCCTTGTACTAAAAACAAAATGTAACGGCAGAAAACGGCGTTGACCGACGGAAAACGGGTCAAGGGACGCAATCGACCTGAAAAAACTTGCGGAGGGACACACGGAGACGTTTTTAAAAAGTTAAGGTGCATGGCGGTGCTTTGTGGAAAGTTCAGAGACCAACGATGTATTTTACTCTTAAAAAAAATAAAATTTCAATATACTACTTGACGAACTTTTTTTATCGTCCTTTTGTAGGTACCGAATTGTACAAAATACAAAGTAACATATCATTTGTGATGTAAATTAAAAGTTTAGATATCTTATCACGTTAATGCTAAACCTTATACCCTAACCCAAAATCCAAGATCTTTATCCTCTGAAAAACGCTTAAAACATGAAATCCTAAAAAACCTAAACCTCTATTAAACATTAAGTTGTTATATGTGAAGTATTACAATTTACATCACAAATCACATCCTTACGTAAACTTCAATACTTACAAAGAAACTCGAAAACAAAATTTGTCAAAAATATATAGAAGTAAACCTCTAATGAAAGATGATTTAGTGCTTCTCACGACAGTATACTTAGTTTCACTTAACGATTAACGATTCATGAGATGTTCTTTAAAAAAATAAAAAATGTCAATTTTGAACTCGTAGCTTTCTCCTGAATTTAAGAAGATTTTGATAAATACATTTACATACTTCTCTAAGGACATAACAACCAATTCATAATAGTTTACGGGTTAGAATTAACGTAGACGTTAAATCGGGATAACTATAATTATAAAACCGAATGTGACAAAAAAGTGTAATTTGAAAACGTTTCGACCACTTTTACTTGCAAACCGGAGTGGTGTGACCCACTATCGGAAAATAGAACCGTTTACCTTACAATAAAACTAATAAACTTAGGCATAATTAATTTCGGAATAGTGGACTATTATAAGTGATGTAAACCCGAACCTTACCAAATTCAAATAAGGGCTTGTTGATATTAAATAAAAAAAAAAAAAAAANCCCGTTCGGGCTCGAGCCCATTTGGCTCGTTGCCCGTTCGGGCTTGAATATTTGTATAATGTGCTTTATTATTTGTATTAGTGACATTTAATGCAGGAATTGTGTTTAAGTTGGTTGTACAATATGCTTGATAATTTGTATTTCTTATATAAGGGGTGTTTTAATAAGTGCATTAATTGTATCTATTGACCAGTTAATTAATTGTATTTAATGTACGTAATGTTTTATTTATTGTATTTGATGTTAGTATTAATTGTATGTTAGAATTAAATATGAGAGAAGTTTTTATAAGTAGTATTGGTTATTGTATTTATAGCTTTAGAAGTTGTATTGCTTAATTTTAAGTATTTCTATTAATAGTAGGTCTTCCTCCATTATAAGATAGTTAGATAAATACTTATATAAAACTTATTTCGTAAGTTCTCATCATATATATAATCCTAAGAAATACTTATTAGATTTTTAGGTCATTATTAAGCTCGTAACTTCTCGATAACACATTATATCGTTGTAAACCACTGCTTTATCATTCCGGTGAGTTCATAGCCCCATTTTTTACTTAACTGTTTTACAAACTCTTTGGAGAGATACATGTTAAACTAGTTTTACTATGGACAATTATTTACAAACTGTATGCTATCTGAATGTATTATTTGCCTAGGTACCCTATTGCCAGAAAGTCCTTCCATCATGAACCATTAATCATTTGTGTGTTAGTACGAATATTGTGGATGGGCCTATCGGGATTGACAAATCTCGTTTGTGCTGTTTAGATAGTTCAACCAAACACACTATACTTGATATTTATCTAGGTAAGTGGCAAATATCTACAAGAAGGCTATGTTATTATTATCATTTTTATGATACCCCAGCTAAGCATTGTGTGTCATGTGCTTAGGGCAATAATAACTGATTTTTACAATGATTGTATTCATTGCAATTATTATTATACATCTAAAACGGTTTGTCCATTATTACGACTTCCAACCTATAGATTCACTCAATATTTGTGTTGACTTTTAAGCATGTTTTATCTCAGGTCCTTAAGGTATAAACTTGCACCGAAGGCGCACATATATTTTGAAGACTTTGCATCTTATTATCATATCGATAAAAAATTAAAACGATTATGATGTACTACTTATGAACTATAAACTCGTTGGAACCTTTTTTGTAAACTCTGATATTTGTATTAATCGAATGATAATTTATTTTAAAACATCTCATTTATAGTCGTTTTCTGTAACTTGTATTGTGAACTGTGAAGTAATACCCCAGTGATAGAAACCTTCGCTGCGATATTTTGCGGGTGTTACACTTTAAGACAGTGCCTCTGTTGCTCCGTTTGAAGTAAATGGAATTACGTATGAAAATGGGTATTATATAGCGGACGAAATTTACCCAACATGCTCCACTTTTGTCAAGTCATTTATGGTGGCACTAGACGAGAAACATCGACATTTTAAAAGGCAACAAGAAGGTACACAAAAAGATGTTGAACGAGCCTTTGGTGTCTTCCAGGGATGTTGAGGAATTATACAACAACCGGCGCGAGCTTGGATAATGAACAAGCTGCGAAGACTCATGTACACCTGCATCATATAGCATAACATGATTTTGAAAGATCAAAAGTACGCGATAAGTGAATTCAACGGGTTGTATGTTAGTCCGTTGCCACATATACAACGAAAATGGTTCGAGAGATGTGAAGTACAACGGTGAAACGCCAAATAATTGTGTGATAAAATAATACACATAAAGCTTCAACGAGATCTAATGATCATATTTGGTAACGACATCAACAAGAAGAAGAAAATTTAGTTTTATGAATTTTTATTTTCATGCTTTTTTTATTTTTGTTTTCGTACTTCATTTATTTTATTTTTATTTTTATTTTTAAAAATAAAAACTTGACTAAAATACACCGTTGGTCCCTAAACTTGCCCAAAAACATCACCAGGCACCCTAACTTTCAAAAATCGTCGTCATGCGTCCAAACCTTAGGATTTTGAGTCCGATTGCGTCCCTTGACCTGGAAATCTAAGGGCAACGCCCATTTTTAGATATAGCATCAAGGGTATAATAGACCAAACACATTTTCAACCATATCTTAGTTAAATTTAACCCAAACTTCTTTAACATCATCATTTTGTGACTTAGTTGTTGTTTTCCTGAAGATAGTAAGCATGGATCTTCATGGAAATTCACCATATTAGTGTGTTCTTTCCTCAAATGGGGTATTGTTAACATCTTGTTAAGTAACAAGTTAGTAAATTATATCATGACTAAAATACATCGTTGGTCACTAAAATACACCGTTGGTTACACAGTCATTCAATTCTTGCGTGTATGTTGACTTGTGAAAGTCAAACTGCTTAAATCCAAACACCCGCTAAACTGCAAATGCAGTTGCAAACATGCAATTGAAAGCAAAAACTCGGAAAATCAAGATTAAAATTATCATTTAAAATATGTTTCGTTACATAATGACATTAATCCGAGGCATATGCCAAATGTACATTATCATAATCGAATGTTTCTAAACATTCTTCTTCTTCAGTTTCATCATTTATTCTTTTTATCCATTTTTTTCTAATTTCCTAAGTGCAGCCTTCTCTTTCCAATATCCTCTGCCGCTGCAGAACGCCTTGCTTGTTTCACTTCAGCATGGCTTCCTTCTGCCTCCTCATTTCCTTTTTCCTGCTCATTTGCTTCTTCCTTCTCCTTTTGATCTTCCTCCTGTTCCAAAACAGCTTCTAGTTGATAGTACCAGCTTTCATCACCTTCAACTTTGGCCGACTGTTGTTGGTTTGACACAGGGTGTTCTGCTGCCACATGTGCTTCAGTAGTTGGTCTTTTGGTCAATTCCTTGTCTTGGATAGCATCCGTGGTATGTGTTAATTCACACATACCTTTTCACCTAAATTACGGACCTAAACGACCAAAAACCCGACCATAATTGCCAAATATATGTTGTTTTTGTGTTTTTACATGTGCAGGTACGGATATGCGATAATTGGACAAAAATCATGACAAAATCAACAACACGAGCACGAGAATGGAAAAGAGAGTAAAAGCCGAGGCGTGGAAAGGATTTGTCATTTATGGATCACTAAAGAGCTCAAAGTGTTAAAATCTACCCTTGAAGAATCACAAAATGTCAAGTTCAGCCCTTGGATAATATTTTTGGAGAATAGCAATTTCAGTCCTTGGAAGTTACAAATTTACAAAAGTGAACCAAAGTTTACAAATCCTAAAACCCATTTATCTTAACCTGTCAAACTCTTACTAACCCATTACACCCTTTACCCTAATATTAAACCCATTATCCCTTTAAAACCCCCAAGCCCAACACCCTTATTACTCCTGCTGGCCCAAAAAACCAAACCCGACCCAAAGTTAACTCTTTTGAAATATAATATTTAATTCCCAAATTTACCCACCCCGTACTCTTCTTCCTCCTCACTTCTCGCCTGAAATACCCACTTTACCCTCGAACCAGCTTCGTACTAAGCATATTCCACCTTGGCAGTCACATCCCACCACTGGATTGCCAAGGTGGACAAATCCTCGCACCTAATTGGACCTTACACCTCATCAAGAGAATCAAACGGCTACAATTGAAGGACTAATTGATGAAATTGATCTGATGGTTATGATTGATGGATCCAGAAGTTTCCCAAACTCCAGAGAGCTCCTCACCTCAGTGGCTATATAAGGAACCTCTCACTCACAATTTCGGGTTGGTTAGCTTAGGAGTAGTGTAGGGTAGATTTTAGTAGCCTTAAAAGTAATGGTAGCTGAGCTTATTGTATTTCTGAAGTTAAAGTTGTATACTCAATTCAAGTTTTAAATAAAATTTAGTTTTTCAGTTTAATATACTTGTCATCTAATTCTCAAGCATTCTAACATTTCAAATCTGTTCTCAGGTTCACGTTTATTGATTTCAAAAGTTAATTCAAGCTTTTATATAGCTTTTAGTGAGGTTCTGTTAAGAATTTGATAAAACTTTGCTTCGGTCAATGAAAGTCAACTGAATCAGTGATGGTGAATCTGGGTTGGAATTGATATGTTAATCAGAGAGAACATGGAAGTGATTAGCCTATCTAAAGATAGGCTAGCTTGAGGAGATCCCTCTGTTTGAGCTGAGCGGGTGATTTGTAAGATTCTCATTTTTCAAATTCCACTTAATTTTGCTAAATCTGTTTAGTTTAATTGATTGCTATTCATTTGTTTTATTTGATCATATCCTAGTTGTAGTTGTGTTTTTTAATGCTTGCTTGATTGTTTCTATCTCATTAGCCTAGTACCTGTCTTCATTTCAGCTTAGCACTTAGTAGATCTATGATAATTAGTTTTTTTCATTAGAAGTTGTTGATCTGTGTTGATTTGATCTTATTTGTTAGTATTAAACTAAGTTTGATCATCATCACTGTGAATTGTTGCTTGAAACTGAGTGCTATAGTGTGGTCTGCCAGTATAAGGAGTGTTTGGTTTAGGATGACTTTTTAAAGTCAAAGTAGTATTGGTCAATTTGCTGGATTAAATCTGCTATAGGTTAATGATAATAGATGTTTTAAGTCTGTGGAAAACTAGAAGGGTGGTTGAATAATTAACCGCTTTTTAACTTGTTAATCTTTGAAAAGCTTTACGTGTAATTAACGATTGTATGTAATTATCAATAATTAATAAGCGAGTATAAAGATAGAAACGATCAAACCACAACACGATTGTTTATCGTGGTTCGGCTACAAGGACTCTTTTTCCTTGCCCTACATCCACGCCCCGAGTTTCCAACTCGAGAGTTTCAAACACTAGTCAACAAGCTCTTTTCACCGGCGGAGAAAACCTTACACGTCGCTTACACAAGATTTCCGACACAAAGCTAGATTTCGATTTCTTTTACAAGGGTACAACCACTCCCGTCACACTATGTATTTTAAGGCCTAAAATACTAACCGATCACTCTTGAATATACACAATCAAATGAAGTATAAACTACCCTAAGTTTATACTAAGCTAAGCTAACAAGTCTTGCAACTTTGAGTTGAATACTTGTAACTTCTTGGATGAACTTGTGAACTTCCTTTCTACATAAGACAATCACACAAGTAAGTTGCTACTGAGTTAGATGAGAATATATGTGTAAAATATGACTCTAAGTGATGGGTGATTTCTTGCAAGTGGTTTGGTATTTATACCCAAACAAACCATCAGTCTGGCGGATACGGCGGAACCAAAGAACGGGTTCCGCCCGTATACCCCCAGGGTTCCGCCAGATCTGACAGTCAAAGCTTACAAGAAAATCTTTCCATATCAATCAATGTCACATCAAGTTACTTCTAGTCAAACACACAAAGTTGGAATACTTCCAAAGTGTGTAAGAAGTCCTATGGAGAGTCAAACACTCAACCTTTCCATAAATGCATATGATGTGATGTTTATACTTTCTATATTAAGAAATATAACAATGTTATGATTAATATGAAGTATAAAGTCTAGTTGTATAAGACTTAAAAACTAAAATGATGTTTTACCATAAACTAAAGTTTACACTTTGTTATTAACAAAACTTAGCAAAGATCGTAAAATATAAATAACGTTTTTAGGCGATATTTGTATTAACAATCTCCCTCTTTTTGTTGATGACAAAATATAAACTTTATTTATAAGTAAGACATTAGTCTTAGTGTTAAGTCTTATAAAGTTTGTATTAAAACTTGTTTTGCTAAAATGATGTGATATGCGAGAGTTGAGGATGAGAACAAGTTTAATATAAATTCTCCCCCTTTTTTTCGAAACAAAAAAAAAAGAGATGCGAAGCGGAATGACTAAAGTACTCCCCCTTGGATAATACTCCCCCTAAATGGAGTGCCAAGGTAGAAGACATGGATTTGGAACCTACAAAGAAAAAGGTTAGTTTCCGCACAAGACAAGTGTAGAACAAGTCATGGAAACCCTTCTTGTTGAAACAAAGAGAAGAGAGCGAGGCGGAATAATGTACTTCCCATGCTCCCCCTTGAAAATTACTCCCCTAAATTGGAGTAACAAGGAAGGAATGCATGGATTTTTATCCTACAAAAAGAAAGTTAGTTTCGAAAACGCAAGATATATATGCTATCATAGCAAGGTATCGTACACTCACAATGCCTAAATGGTCAACAAACAATGCATACTTCATAGTAGAATGAAATTCATTTCATGTAAAATTTTGACTTTTAGAAAGTCAACGACAAGAAATGAGGTGGATAACAAGAAAAATAAAAATAAAAAGGAACTAAGAACATAAAATCCTACTTTTATAAAAGAAAAACATCACATTCGTTAATGAGAAACATCCACCTAAAACATGTTCTAAGGTTGGTGATGATGAGAGCGAGTGTTGGAGGATGAACCGGGTTTTATTTTGAGAATGGTGGAGGTGGAATACTAGTGGTTTGTTTGCACTACTATGGATGAAATCCTAATATTGTTGGATTACTCAATGATGCACTAAGCATGAGGTTGGTGAGACATGACATTTAGACGTTCCAAAATGTGGTTTAGAATAAACCTCATTTCATAGGTTAGCTCACGGATGTCCCTTTGACACCCTTCACTAATGTGAGCGGTTCTCTCACAATGTCCGCAATCATGGCGAGGAAAGTTTGGTGGAAGAGGGATTTCGTTTGTTGGTGGTGGATTACTTGTGCTTGATGGAGCAAACGTGGATGGTTGAGAGGTGTTCTTATTTCCTATACTCGGTGAGTTTGGAGATGTTGCCCATACGGATGCATTTATTTCCTCATGAGAAGGAAACATTGAATCAAAGTGTTGGGAAGGCTCTTGTGGTGGTTGTTGTTGTTGAACATAATGGCGGAAGCTTGGTTCTCCATCAAGAGGACCATGAATGAATTTGTAAATGGGGTGAAACACAAATGATTGTGGTTGTGTATGACCTTGATCTTGTGGAAAGATTGAGGGTCTAGCATAGCGGTAAGCCAAACTCTCTATCAATGATGGTTGATGAGGTTCATGATCCAATGACTCATTTGATTGAATCATTGGTTGTTGTTGGGTTTCCATTTGGGCGATGGTGTCAAAGAGTGACAATGATGGAGGGTTTGATGATCTAGGTGATAGGTCTTCTAGAGTTTCCAAATAGGGTAGTGGTGATGTTGGTGGTGTATGGAAAAGTTCCATTGGTGTAAGTGTTGGTGATTGAGGTGATGGAGTTTTTGATGGTTGAGTTTGTTGAGAAGGTGATGTTGAATCACTTGATGTTCTAGTTGGTGGCGGAATAGTGGCTATGTTGGTATTGCAATGCTTTGGAGAGGGTGTTGGAGTAGCAAGATTGAGCAAATCTTGTATAGTGATCACATTTGTATTGCAAGGTGTTGAAGATGGTGTTGGAGTAGCAAGGTTGAGGATATCTTGGATAGGTGAAGAAATGTCAAGAGATGAATCACTTGATGATGATGAGCTTGGTTTGATGGTTTTGTTGAAGCAACAAGGTTTTACACTAATCCTAGCGGTTTTTCTAATGGATCTTGATGATTCGGATGAGGTGTTGGATTTAGTCATCTCAAATCTTTGGTTAGCTAGAATTTTGGGATTGAGAGAAGTAATCGTGTTGGTGTGAGTTTGGTGTGTTCTAAGGTGGTCAAATTTATAGGGAGAACATGTCATGGAAAGGAGTGTTTGGATTTGATGTGTTCCATACAAATTTGAAGGTTCCTAATTATTTGGAAGATTTCCAAGAACTTGTCAAATCATTGGAGGTCAATCCAATGAAGTTTGGTGGAGTGAAAGACTAACTTATGCACTCAATGCTATGTGATCATGGAAAGTGATTTGGTTGAGAATGTTCTAAGGATTTCAAGGATCCTTTTTAAGGGTTCCTTGGGTTAGTTATGGTTGAATTTGAATTTTGGCGGGAAGAGGCTTCCTATTGGTTCTAGTGAGTAAAAAGGTTCCTAATGTGTTTGTTGGAGTTTAGGAAAGATGTTCCTCACTAAAGAAAATGAGTTGGTGTTAAAAAGGGTGAAATTTTAAAAAAATAAAGAAAAATTTTCTGCAGGTGTCTGGCGGAACCTTGAGACATCAAGGGCGGAACCCGTGTGAGGGTTCCGTCTGATCCGTTAGGCCAAAACTGGGTTACCCAGATTTTTGCACTGGCGGAACCCTGTCTAAGGTTCCGCCAGATCCGCCAGACCCCAAAAAGTAGACAGTCCGCGATTTTAACCGTCGAGACGAATTTCAAATTTTCCAAAAATTCCTAAAAACAAAAATTTATCCCATATCTGATTAGGAAATGCAAAAAATGGACATGGAAACACTCTTACCATTAGACTTTGACGGGGGGCTAGCGATTTTCACCATATTTAGTGAAATTTTCCATAAGCATGAAAATTTGACAAACATCTTAAATGTCGTCAATCTGCATAATTGTTAATACAAAACATTGTCCGAAGATAATAATAGAGCATAGAAGTACATAGCAACACAAAACACATAGCTTAATCAATACAAAGTTCTAAAAGCTACATAATGCCAAACGCTCCTTAAACAAACATCTCACAACCGGTCTATCTTCTTCTTGAGCTTTCCTAGGTACCTCCCAAAGCACTTGAATATTCATTTGGTTTGCTTGAACTCTTCGGATGCATTGCTAATAGCGGGAAGTTCTTGAAGGTAGTCTAAAGGGGGTAGCTTAAAGTTAGGAAGATTTTCGTTATCGCTCATGTCGGATGATGATGATGATGGTGAAGGAGAGCGAGTACGCTTGCCCTTAACTTTGAAGACTCTCTTATCACTTAGGGGGACGAATATGTGAGGAATGAGATTGTAATCAAGGCAAATTCCCTTATTGTTAGGAGGAATGGGTGTGATTGCTCTAAAGAGGCGGGTGAGAAGCATTCCATAGGGGAGAGCGGTTGTTCCAACTAAGGATATGTCGGCCATTCTTTTGGCTAAGTAATAAGCTAAGTTAAAGGGTTGGCCAGTGGAGATGCTAAAGAGCATGTAGCTAAGACATGTGTTGACATGATCTCTATTTCCTATGGAACTTATGACGTTGTCTCTAAGAATTTCTTCCCATTTCTTAAATTGTGGTTTAAGCTCATTGAGCTCCATACCAAAAGGGTCCTTATTTACCTCATTCCCCGAACGATTCTTCCTAGTGGTTGAGGTCCTAACAAAGATATGCTCACAAATTTCTTCCTTATTTGCAAGAGGGGTGTCGTATGGATGATAACGCTCAATGGAATCAAGACTAGAAAGAGTCCACTTATCCATGTAGAGACATGTACCAACATTAGGGACACCGAGAATATTGGCAAAATCTTTTAAAGATATGAAATGTGGATGTTGATTGGTTGAGAAGGTTAATGAGATCTTACCATAGTCATTGACGGAAAGGCTTATAGTTGCATAGAATTCCAAAATAAACCTAGGACAAATTGGCTCATCTTTGTCTAGGAGGCAATCAAAGTTTGATCATCATCACTGTGAATTGTTGCTTGAAACTGAGTGCTATAGTGTAGTCTGCCAGTATAAGGAGTGTTTGGTTTAGGATGACTTTTTAAAGTCAAAGTAGTATTGGTCAATTTGCTGGATTAAATCTGCTATAGGTTAATGATAATAGATGTTTTAAGTCTGTGGAAAACTAGAAGGGGGGGTTGAATAGTTTACCGCTTTTTAACTTGTTAATCTTTGAAAAGCTTTACGTGTAATTAACGATTGTATGTAATTATCAATAATTAATAAGCGAGTATAAAGATAGAAACGATCAAACCACAACACGATTGTTTATCGTGGTTCGGCTACGAGGACTCTTTTTCCTTGCCCTACATCCACGCCCCGAGTTTCCAACTCGAGAGTTTCAAACACTAGTCAACAAGCTCCTTTCACCGGCGGAGAAAACCTTACACGTCGCTTACACAAGATTTCTGACACAAAGCTAGATGTCGAGTTCTTTTACAAGGGTACAACCACTCCCGTCACACTATGTATTTTAAGGCCTAAAATACTAAC
>LBNU01012307.1:9839-20330 GCA_014162995.1 Artemisia annua
AAAACCCTAAACACTTGAATACGCTTCTGTTCTTGATTTGTGCCTAAAACAAGAACATCACTTGGTCTTATCCCATAGAGATATTCGTGTAACCCAGGCATAGGGTCGAATAATTTCTATTGGAAAGTGATACCACGATTTCAAGTGAATATCCGGTACCTCATTGATTATCTTAACCCTAATCTGGAACACAGAAACACCATATAACCAACAGCTTTTTCATTTTTTTTTTTTTGTTTTGAACCCTTTATCAATGTCAGTTTAGCACAAGTTTTGAACTGCCTTTCCATTATTGTCCTTTTTCATTTTTTGTTTTGATCTCCTTGTCTAGCTAATAATGTCAGTTTAGCTTTTCGAACTCTCTTGTTGAATCATGATATGTAGTCACTGCACGTCTGCTGTAGATTGGTCATCCGTGTCACCATCTTCTTGGTTCATTCTTAATTAGCTGGTCGTAATGAATGGGCAACACACTGCACCCTCTCAATCACCACAAGTGTGCTTTTGTATTTAATTTTCAAATAAGTACATATGATGTATAAGTAATATGCATGTGAGCTGAATATTACAGAAGAAAAGGAAAAAAAAACGTGCCCTAGCTGATAATTTTCCATATTAAGAAACCGGATTTGTTAATGATAATCTCAACATAAATTACATCCCTTACAATTATTTAGAAAACAAAAACTTGTAATAACCTTTTCTCAAACAAATTCATCAATCACATTACAACACATTCTTAATCTCCAAATTCGCTATAGCTAGCTCGAAATCGCGTTTGTAGGTTGCGACGCAACCGGTTTATTCGTGTTTTTGACGTCATTAGTAGCATTATGGTTATGGAAAGGATTTTTTTCAGGATTAATATGACCAGAAGCAGTGAAAGTGGGACTATTAGGCCCACTACCACCATGAACCGCGGCTGCAGCGTTTTGAGTGTACGCTTCTCGTTTTCGAAGCTCGGCTAGCCTTATTCGATCTTCTTTTCGCAACGTAGCCATGTCCTTTTCGATAGGGTCACTTGTACTAATTTTTTCAACTTTTTCTCCTAGCACTGCCTTTGTTTTTTCCATCCCAGATAAGGCTGACGCGGCGATATTCGCCGCGGTCTCCTTTACTGATTGCATGTTTCACACTTGTTTTTACAAATGGTTTGTTTCTTTTTTTCTTGGTGAGGATGAAGCGTGCATGTTTCTCTAGGTTGTATTTCAAGAGTTAGAGGATGGATAGGAAGTCACGAACATATGTTTGACACGTGGGAGGTTGAAGTGACACGTGGTATGTATGGTTTACACGTAGTGATACGTGTTGTGTTGCTGGATATTGGATGGTTTATAATAATGGTTTCCATGAAATGTGGAAGTTAGTGGTTTGTTGGGCCAAGCAAGAAACGTGCAAACACTAACATGGACCGACCCAATTGCCCAGCTCCAAGAAATCTCATAACACTAGTTTTTGTAGTCACTATATTTTCTAAGTTTCATATGACGAGTCAATGCATCAAGCTAATTAAATGATGGGTGTGTTTGATGCCCTCTAGCTCATGTCAAGACTTGTTTCGTGGTCAATACTTTATATCCATAAAGTAAATGTATGCGCTCCACATTGACAATATTTCCTTTGCAAAAGCTCAATTTAGGCATTTTTCGCCCATGTCCATATTAATCTCACAATCCTCTTGTTTTAAGACAGGGTGTAACGGTCACGAGACATATCAGCTCTACTTCATCATTCAGCTCTACTTCATCATTCAGCACACCACCAAATAGACGTAGTGGTGACCATCAAATTCATTTTTTTATACATTTTATATTAAACTTTTATAAAATTTTAATAACAAAACTCAAAACACATTTTCCAGCATGTATATAGAGATTATACGTATCACCTTAGACACTCAAGTAATTAGTTACTGAAACTTCCAACTCAAACTACTCTACATTTTGTTAAAAATGGAAAGTTTACGAATATCAAGCATGACCCAATACATGGTTCACAAAATTACAGAAGTAGACCATGACAGGGAATTGGGTTATGCTTAGGACGGTTGTGTCGTGCTAAGATATATTTGGTTCAAGAAATAAATTAAATACCCTTACAAATCATATCAACCCGTTCAACTCTCGTACTCTTCAATTGGATCGCTGGGGGATGAAACCACGTCCAATCTTGTAAGTACTTCTGGGACTCCAGTTGTATCTCTTATTATCTGAATGAAATGGATTGCAGATGTTATATATAAGATATTATGAACGAAGTTGATTATGCGGGTAGAACTAACTTACAAGGATCTCTTCATCAAGATACGAAATCATAAACAGCCTCTGAAAAGCCCCATCTGAAGCAACAAGACAACACCCATACTCAGAAACAAAACTGAAGTAGCACCATTGTTTCGTTTTTTATGGGCTCGGATGCTTTACGAAATTAATATAAACCGATAATAATTATGAATTATAAATAAGTTCTTTCAATAAAACTACTATGAAACTATTTTAACGAAGCCCTCTACCAACTTACTTTGGACTAAAGCAGATTAATAATTTATTATCAAGCAAAGCAAGTCACATGGCAAGTATTTAGCAAATCCTACTTCAGTGAACATTAGTTAAGTGTCCCATATAAACCAGAACTTTTGACTTGACACATAGTTGAAAAAAACATTTAATCGCTTTTTAAATATTCTTATTAGTTTTCAATAAAAAATGGAGAAATCTATAAGCACAAATAACTAATACATATCACTTGTAATGATGACAATGAACAAGTAGGTAAACCATAAGAAGAGCAATTCAAAAAGAAAACACTGCGATTTTCATAATATCCAATCAGGAAACTGTTGCAACTTTCATGCAGAAACCTTTCGACAGATATATTAAAACATGAATGTGTTGGAAAAAAGTAACGAAAGTTGAAGGAAATCACGAGATTGAATAGTAAATGAGATCAAAAAAAAGAAAACTCACTGAGGGGAATTCTCAATCCACCAGAAACAGCATCCTTAACTGGAGAGGGAAGCTGTTGTATTGTGTTAACCGCTTGTCCCAAAGCACCTTTTAGCTGTTGCGGGATTGTCTCTTCATTAACTGTAGGAGTTTCAAGCACTCCTTCTGTGTATTCTTCTTTCATTCTAAGTGGGCCTTCCACTGTTAACTTTGTACTTAAAATGAGATTGTTTTCGATCTGCATAGTGACAAGTTGAATTTTATTTCTGGGCCCCCCATATACTCATAATGTAATACGAGTAATATGAAAACTAATAGGCTTCAGGCTCAAACTTTTAGGATGTATCTAAATTAATTGGTGGCATAAATCTAGACCCCCTTCAATTTACAAGTATCCCTACCAATTTCCAAATAACGGAAAATTTACCCCATTAGCAAGTGGAAGAAATTACCAACTCAGTATATACTATTACCGACAGAACTAGGAGGAATCAAACTGCAGACATTCATATATTTAATTCAATTTTCTCCATCCATATTGAAAAAGGTGTTGAAAAATATTACCGCATTTAGAAATTTCAAGTTTGCAGTAATCTTCGCATATCCCTCCTTAATCACCAAATCCATCTTACACAAACTCGCTAATGTTGTAGGAAATCGCCTGCAAATTCGTAAAAGATTTCACAGGAAAATGAGCAATAGTAGGCATTTAACGTGTAGCTTGAAAAACCTCTTCCAACCCTTAGTAAGAACAAAGTTTGGTATGACTATATGCCTATATGTCTTTAAATAAGAATCAAGCATCCTAACATAAGTATACATTTGTCTTTAATAAAATGGTATATGTTCAGAATTAGAGTATATTACTGCATCATAAATTTCACGTTCTGATTTGGTTTCTCACTAGAGGTTCAGTAGCATGAAAAATGCTTAACAGTAAAAGTTCATTTTAAATAATAATACATGTAATTATCTGAGCATTTATAAATAAGAAATCAAAAGGGCCATACTCAGATAAGAGTCTAGCAGTAAGTAATCCAGGGCTTCCATATCCAATCCACTCAAAGTTCCATCGACCTTCCAGAAATGGAGACCTGAAAAGGCAAGATACTAATGAATAAATTCCAGATAATCTATAAGGTATTAACCGTTTATTAGACCAAACGCTTACGTTGTTGGACGAGGTGTAGGATTGAGCCGCTCAAGACCAACTATTCTCTCATTCACGTCTATTTTTTGCATTTCGGATGTCTTACCACCAATCAGTGCCTCAAACCCTCCAGCATCTTTGAACTAAATTAAAAAGATCAAATAATTAAAGAAAGTTTGGATTGAACTGGTGGGTAACATTAAAAGTATCTCGCAAGTAAACAGTTATACACATATATACACTGAAGATGAACCCCTTGATTATCCCAGATAACTAAAAATTAGACTTGAAAATGTTAAGATCTCGTTGGGTAACACTTTCAATTTCTATTTTCTGTTTACATATCGGAAAAGTGAACAATTTTATAATTTTATTTGAGAAGCATGTTGTGTAACCTGCTTCTTTTTACCAACAGAGAAAGATTAGCATTTATGACTAACATCGAGACTTTGTCTTACTAGGTAGGCAAATTCAACAGCATTAAAACCAAACTATCAACTTTCGTAAACCATGAAAACATCACAATTAACTTTAACATTAGTTATTGTGGCTCACAAAATAATTGGACCTTATTTTGATTTTCTCAGCACGTAGACGTTTTGTCAAACAGTACTTCCGGTCTGTTTTCACTTTTAAAAGATGTAAGCAAAAACAGAATACAGAGCATAGCTAAACGAGACCTAGGCCCTAATTTTTCAAAATGGTATCTGTCAAGAATTTACAATACGGTAAAACATTGTATCAAAAATGTGAAACTATTATAAATTTTGGTGAGGAAAAGTCATGTTTGCACATTTAAGACCCTGAAATGTAAACTGCAATTGGCTATATGATGGATCCATAGCCGAATATGGTTATACTAGCTCATTCAAAAAGTCAAAGATGTACAAAACAAATCTATGACTTTTCCCTATGCTGTGTCAATAAGCACAAACATACTAACTCATAGTACCACCTTTATTTGAAGACAAAAGTCTAAAATTTACCTTGAATGCCTAAAGTAATAATTTTCAGATTCAAGACTGACATGATTGTTATTATTTGTTTAGCGACATAGATTAGCATAGTAATTCCTGATCTTCTATGTATTGTTTCAGATATTTTCTTCTGCAAACACTCATGTCCAGCTTAAATTGAACATGTACTCAGTCCGACACTTCAAAGTCATAAATGTGGCTCCTGTGGATGAGGGTAGGGAGTATGTTTTAGCAGTATTTGCTAGGTTTCTCACCGAAGCAATATATTATAATTACTTGGGATTGGCAGCATTCAGCTAGATCTATATCACTTGAAAGTTTTGTCATAATTTTGGTGGTTCGAAGTAAGGTATCATGTTATTGTCAGCTATGCAGAGAAAAAGCAGTCAAATTACTCTAACTGAACTCTATTCTGCTCAAAGTTTCAAGTCAAATGTATATGCTAGTAATTTTATAAATTTCAGACTGAATCTCTGCCAATATATGTGGATAACTGATTTATGCTTGTAATAGCTTCCACGAATCTCGACTCTTATCATTTTATTTAACATAAAGCTCAACCTGATATAAACTTGAGAACTAAAAAGGCACTAAACTATGCACAAGAGCATCTTAATTGAAGATGAAGCTACTTAGAAGTTTTGAAACCACTCTATTAGCACTTCATATCAGCAAATTTGGAAAGTCAAAATGTTAATCATATTCTGAACTTCGCATACAGTCAGATGATTTCTTCATTTATTATGCAATTTCTAATCTCACATGTCTATGTGGCTATTTGCAGTCAATAACAAGAATAATATTGATAAGAGATATCACTACATATCCATGTTCACGCCAAACCTGTGACTTAACAGCTTCGTTCATATTATAGTAGAAACACACTATAGATGATTCATCTCTGTTGTATCTAGCATACATAAAGTTCTGACCTTGCCACTCAACAACCACATACAAAATACAAAATATTTAAAAAACCACCTTCTCCAGGTCATACGAGGGAGTAATAACTTTTTTTCACGATATTGTCTATTTGCAAAACATAAGCAAAGCCTTTGCCCTTTGGACTAACAGGGAGTACCTCGGTGACCAGGATAACCTTTTCTTATTGCCTCTACTGTACATATAGAACAATGTACCAAAAAAGTGATATCCACAATTGGGCTCAATCAATTACACAGTAACTCTACATCTTCCAGAACAAATACAAAAAATTTCAAACCTAACAGCTTCATCTACATCCTATAACCACTTAAAGCCATCAAATTTCTAAATTAGGCACATACACCAAACAATCATTTAACTAATTTACCACTACTAATATAAATCAGAGTGTGGGCTGGTCAATGTTGCAGGTTGCGACTGTTTTATTGCAAAAATAAGAAAATAGGACAAAGAGATGAAACTAGGTTATCAAAAACAAACAGCGAGTAACAACAATTCTTTAGCAGATAATCTTTCCATGTCCTTAGCATAAGTAGCAGATGCTCCTTGAACAGCAATTGTCTGTTGCACCATTACTCGACAAATTTCGAATTTCGTACTAATTTTCTTCACTATTAAACTTCACCGGTAGCAAAATTACGGAAGAAAAAGATAAGGATGAAGAAGAAAGACCACGAATTGATGGAACCATGGATTGAATTGAACAAGCCATTGAAGGAAATTACAGATAGTGTGAGATAGTACTGAAATTGGAGGAATTGGTGAAACATTGAAGGTTAGGTGGGAATGGACAAGCAAGCATATGGTTGGAGAAAGATTTCAATGAAAAATATACAAATTTGGAAAAATGTAAGTACCAACTAATGTCCTAACATGCTTTCGCTCAAATAATTTAAGACGGTCAAAATAAAAGCCTAACCTACCCAAATTTAAGAGTGTGTCGTTAACGGGGTTGCATTTTGATAGATGTAATCTGTTTAAGCAGGAATAATCTGTTTGATGTTGCNCAGATAAAGAATTAAAATACCGGTCCTCAACACACATAGGAAGAAAGACTAGGTAAAATATATTGTCACCTATTCCAAAAAGAGGAGTCAAATTACTCCTGGCTAACGTTCAGTAACCAAGAGGCTCCATTCTCCTCAAAGGTTGCCAAAGGTCTACTACTATATGTCTTAAAAGAAGTTCCAACTTATATATTTTGCAAATAATTTGATAATTTTTTACTGAACTTCTGCCAGTATATGGAATTAACTAGACTACACTCGTATTAGCTTCCACAAGACCTTGACTCTTATCAATTAATCTAGCATAATGTCTGCCAATACTAGATTACCCTGGTATGCACACCAGCATCTTAAATTTAGGAGGGATTTTACGTAGAACATGTTGTAGCCACTCTATTTAAGCTTCTTCTCATAAGCAAATTTGAAGGTCAGAATGTCAATCATATTCATAGCAACCCCAATTGTGTAAACTTCACATACAACTGAAGATATTTCTACATTTGTTAGGCATCCATCACCCGTTTACTAACCTCTCATGTATATGTGTGTGCAGACAGTGACAAAAATAAAAAGTGAAAGTATATCACTATACATCCATGTTCATGCAATCACGCCACACTTATGACTTAACAGCTTTGTTCATAGTTCACTAGAAACACACAGTTGATGCTTCATCTAAACTGTTTCTACCATACAAAGAGTACTGACCTTACCACTCAACTACCACATACAAATTTCATAAAAAGATTTTTCTTCCGATGCATAATTTACATTTCCTCACATATAAACTTGCTGAAAGCATGACTAGTTGATGCTCAATTCTCCATTATCACATTTGAATAATCTACTCATGATTTCTTCCCAAACTGGTTTAGACTTATATAAGAGGCTGTCTAAACAGATGTTTCTTGGTTATTACTTTCTTGTTTAATACACACTTACTAAATCTACTTAAAAGGGGACCACATTTTTAAGGGCCGAGCATTATAGCAACCTATAACATTTTTTTATATATAACAAAAAGGTACTCCCCTCGATCCGAGAATAAATATTTATCTTACTAAAACTAGTGTCCACTTCTAAAATACTTTAGAAGGTTCCATCACACCCTAAATTACATCTACTCACAATATAAGATTTTTTGTACATAAAAGAGTGGGTATATAAAAAGGGTATCCAGCATTTGACTCGTAAACAATTAATTGCACTTTCTTAAAGCTCTGTGCTTTTTATCCACAAAACACAAGCAAACACCTTTGGACTAACAGTGATTACCTTCTAGGACTGGATTAACCTTTTCTCATCGTTTCCGTTTACATTAACTAGGGTGAATATGAGACGAGACAAATCGCAAGCTATTCGATATCAATTGACAATTACTCGAAAATCAACTCGATTTAAATGAGTCGAGCTACTCGAGTTCGAGCTCCAAACTACTCGGCTACTGAGGCTTGTGAGACTATTTATCGAGCTTCAAATCACATTTTTAGTCTTTTTCCGTCTTATACATATAATTACTTAACTATCATTACTATCTATACTAGTATCTATAAAGGGTGTATCCCTATTATTGAATATTGAAAACTTAAAAATTAAAAATGGAAACTAATAAATTAAAACTTATAAAAACATGGTCTGACAACCTTTCAAAATAAAAAATGGAAAATAAGAACCGGAAACAAATATACATACACGGTTTAAGAAAACCATCACTATAACTATATGCTGCTATAAAATCCCGTTGCTATGCACGGGTACTCGTCTAGTATAAAGTAATATGTATACAAAGTGAGTCGATCGAGGTCGTTTGGAGGGAGTTTTAGTAGTCAAGTCGAGCTCGAGCTTGGCAGTATTCCGTTACCCATATCGTCAACAATGTACTAAATAAGTGATACCCACAATCAAGGGCGGAGCTAGAAAGTTTTGCTCGAGGGGGCACACGCTGATAAATTTTAGAAACTACACTACAAATTGGGTTTAAAAGGGGAGGTGGGCAAAATACAAGAAAGACCAACTATTTTAGAAAATTTACACTACAATTTGTTTAGCTAGGGGGCACGTGCCCCCGTTCTCCCCCTCCTGTCTCCGCCCATGCCCACAATTATGCATACCCAATCACATAACATCTCTATCTACATATTCTATAACAAAATCAACAAATTTCAGTTCCAACAACTTTATCCACATCCTATAACCACATAAACTCATTAAAAACCACAAATAAAAAAAACTCGGGTTATCGAAAACTAACAGCGAGTAACAAGGACTCCTTAGCAGACAATCTTTCCATCTCTTTAGCATAAGTAGCAGAAGCACCTTGAGCAGCAGCACTTGTTTGCTGCTGCACCATTGCTTTACAAACACCATAATATCTCTTACCAATTTTCTTCATATTCTGATTACCAAATTTCATAGGTACCACAATAACTGATGAACAGTTAACAACAGATGAGGATGATGATGATAGACCAGAAACTGAAGGAACCATTGATTGAACTGAACAACAAGCCATTGGAATATGGTTAAAAACGTTAAAAATGGGTAATTCGGGGAAAGGTTTGGTGGGAAATGGGAAAAGACAAGAACATATGGATGGATGGGTTGGAAGATATACAAATGAATCGGTGTTTAGTACAGTACCAAGTACCAACTAGTGTTCTACCTTGCTTTTGTTTTTGTTTATTTAAGGTGCTTAATTAAAAGCCTAACCCATGACCCATCACTATTATTATTTATTTATTTTTTTACTTGTTCCGACTTGACATTGTGAGCCGACTAATCCCATGGCAACTACCCTTTTGGATAGCCCGGAGTCATTGCAGTTGAACCTCTGTGGCCACATGAGGATTAATTTTCTCCCCAAGATTTGAACCTAAGACCTTTAGGGCTTTAACCACTTATAGGAGACCAAATCCAAGCCACTGGGTCACGCATGTGGTTCACTATTATTCTTTTTTTAACAATTGCGTGTGTTAAATTTGATTAGTGAAGATTTTATGAGTAGTTTTTTTGTATTTTTATTTATGTGTGCGTTTTTTTTTTTTTTTTTTTTTGTTTTTTGTTTTTTTTTTCTTTTTTCTTAAAACTAGACGAATACTCGTGTTAAAGTGATAATGGATAGCGATAAATAAGTAGTTTTATTATTGTTAAAACTTGGAATATGTATGTGGTGATGTTGTCTTATGATCAACAACGGTATTGTGCGAGTTTTACACCTTGCCGATGTAGATTTCCCATTCAATATTAAGGTTTTGCATGGTAATCGCGAAGGAATAGTTTTAAATATGTCATGAATGTAATAATAACAGAATATATAGGCGAATTGATAATGTTTGAGATACGTGTAAGGTCTTAGTTTATTTTTGTTTGTAGAGTATTCAAAATTTGTTTGCTTATTATCAACTAAAGTCTTAATATAATATGTATGTGATGGGTACATGTTTGATGCTATGTCTGATCTTTTTATT
>LBNU01012307.1:20347-32394 GCA_014162995.1 Artemisia annua
GGGGGGAGAGCGGGGTGATGGCCCCAACCAAGTCCTTGTGGATACACAAAAATATAGGTAAAAGAAGTAAAAACGATGGGAAAAAAGTCCAGTTCCCTCACCCGTAAAATCAAAGTGCCCTCGTCGCTCTCAGCTTGTCTACAATTCAAGAGTGGTCTGATGCTTAAAAAGTTGTTTTTCGAGTGACTATTTTTATCAAAAAATATGGAAAAGGGACTTAGTGAAATAATGAGTAACTATGAAAGTGAATAAGTGATTATGAGATACTGTAGAGTGAGCCAATAAGGGTAAATATATAATATAATAATAATATTGATGTGCATTGATATTTGGTGGGGTAATAATAATAATATATTTGGTGGGATATAGTTTCAGATTTGGGAAATTTGAATTTGGGTTTTCTGTTTTTGTGATCAATTGTGCCAACTTAGAATCTTAAAATTGTACGAGTAGCATATCAAGTGTAAGTGTTATACGGAGTAGTGTATTTTTAGAATGCTTTTGTTAACTACACAAGTAACCTAATATTAATTCGTTAGTACTAAAGATTTTCTCAAATACTTTCTGCATTATAGTTTTGTAGAATGGATCTGCTAAGAAGAAAAATAAAATAAAAAGAATGAGAAATATTTCAGACACACATTTCAAATGAAGGAGAATTTCATGGGAGATGCATCTCTTTTTGTAGATGGATCTGAAATGTGCAGCTATGGTTATTTCTCTATTTTCTCATTTTACTTTTATTTCTTATTTGATCCTTACTATATTAGTAAGTTTTGATATGATAATCACATTTCATTTAGTTATAATATTAATAAAACCGCAAGTGCTTAATAACAATTTTTACTACATTTGGTGTGTCAGATTTTTCGTTAATATTTTTGTATTTGATCAATGAATATATTTTACAACGCAAGTGAGTTTACTTGTATTTTAAACTACTAGTTGAAATCACCAACCAAGTTTATTTTACTGACACCCAACTTAAAGCTAGTGCTAATTGCATCATAGCATATCACTTTTATTGCATTTATGTTAAACCTGCCCAACCAGATTTGTTTGAATTATGTTAAAACGACATCTCCAAATTATGCTTCCCCGTAATTAATCACATTTCCTGGCTCCACCAACCGACCCATTAATGGTTCACCATTACGAGCAGTCTTATACATTTTGTACTCACATCTAAGCTATATCAAATCAATAGTATATATATCCTTAAGTATAAAATATTTGATGAATAAAAAGATGCATCTGGAGGCCGCCGACTATTAAATTTTTTACTTTTAAGCCACTTATTTATATAAATTTACTTATGTGTCACCCAAATACATGTTTATTTTCATTTATACCAATCTTGTTCAAATGCTTGCCGAAAATTTATACATTTTTAAGAATAAAGCTACTTTTAACATATCAAAACTATAAATTTAAAAATTTAAACGTAAAGAATTAGTTAATTATCAAAAATCACTTTTGACTATATAAAGTCACACTTAAATGGCTAAAACTGATATTTTACATTCGAATAATTATTTGTGTTGTTTTAATTATATTTAGTTTTATTATCGTTGTTTTAAAGATTTTTAAGAAAACTTTATCCGAAATTGGTATAAACGAAAACAAAGATATGAGTGAATGGTCTATAAGTAAGTTTTTGACCTAAAAGTAAAAATAATTAATAGTTAAGTGTCCTCCAATAAAATTATAAATCACACATTTTCTTTTGGGCGGATGCTTGCGTGTGGGCCGGTCACCATTTCGAATGATCCATAAATTTTACAGATTACTTAACCTTAATATTAATCTGGGTCACAACTTGTTTACGTTCTCTCCATCATTTGTTGGTTCCTGCTAATCTATCTTACTGGTAATTAAGTTCTTCCACCATCACTGTAATCCCACTCATTTCTGTTGTGACCGTTTTTAACTTGCATCTTTGATATATGATTAAGTGTATGCATGTGTGTGCTTCTTTGTATTTTTGTTTCATACGTGTATATTCCTTTGATAATGTGATAAAGCGTATTAATATGGAAAAGATCAATTTTGAGTCTATGGTGAATATTGATTTTGCCCATTTCAATCATTCGAGAGAATATACGTCGTGTAGATTAGTGATGAGACTTTCAGCTTTTACGTATCGATAAATCATAAATGTTTAATTGTTATAAGGCTTTAACATGTCATTTCTTTGCTTTGCTCCTTGCTTTTTAAGGTTCGTGAAAAACGAAGTAATTAACTACTAGTACTGTTTTTCTAATCTTCTTGTAGGGGAATTTGCAAAAAAAAATATTTAAATTTTGTGATTGTGGTGCTAAGGATTTGAGCAACAATGTTTCCGGCTGATATTAGGGAGCAGATCTTGATAAGATTGGATGTTTATGATCTCATTTGGTGTAAGAGTATGTGCAAATTATGGAGATCTTTGATTGCCGACCCTTGTTTTGTTAGAGATCATCTCAACTATAGTTACAACAACAAGAATATCAATACTAAATCTGGACATCGAAGGATCGTTTTGTCTGATATAGCCTCGTCATTCTCTCGATTCAAATATGGTGCTTGGTACTTCAATTTGGTTAGAAAGTGTTAGCTTGTTGGTTCTTGCAATGGCCTCGTATGCATCTTTTCCACTCGATTATTATTAGTAGCCAATCCCTTAAATAGACAGGTAAAAAAACTCTCATAACCCAGATTTCCCAATATGATATCAGCAGAATCATTACACTTATCATTATTACTATGTTGGGGGTACGGCTATGATTCATCTATAGATTAGTAGGCTTCATGAAAACACAGGGCCGAACATGTTTTCAAGTGTTAACATTGAAATCAAATTTTTGGAAAGTTATTGGAGAAGTAGACTACTCTTTTCTTAGTAACGTTGGTACTTTATGCAATGAAGCGCTTCATTGGATTATGAATGATGAAAAGGAAAATAAAACGATTCTTTCATTTGATATATCTCGAGAGGAATTTACAGAAATCCACCAACCTGTTGATGCGGCATATCAAAGTTGCACTGTTGGGTTTTGTGACCCGAACATATGTTTGGGGATTTTGGAAGGATGTCTATGCATATTCAATCATGATTTGCTTCCCCAAAACATATGGAAAATGAACAAGTACAATAAGAGGGAGTCATGGGAATTAGTAGGTCATGAGTGGGATTTAAAGTTTGATGATGTACACTATCTAAAAGAATGTAACATCCCATATGATAAATCGTTGTTTCATGATATATGGTTATGTAGGACTCTCGAGATTATCGGTGCACCTATATTCGTGCAAAGCCTTGTATCTCCTATTGTTCACAATTTACAGAGACATGAAAGAAAGACACAGACAAAGAATGCTAAGAGGAGTGCCAAGGTGTGTTTTAATTACGATGTTATGTATTTCATTGGCGATTCGATTATGACATAGTATGTATTATATCCCTAAATAAGTTTTAACTTTAAACTTTTATTTACTATTTGTTTCTATCATATATTTAAACATTAAGTCACTCTTAATTTTGTTTTCTCAGTTAATCGAGGTAGATCCTTGAGTTCGTGGTGCCAGAGCTCGATGTTGTCAAACTGACCAGGGTTCGTTTGTCATTAAGGCCAGATCCTGGTTTAAAGATCTATGCTTCTATTGGGGTCATCATATTCTTTTTATCTATAGTTATTTTGTGTTGCTTGTTTTTAAACTTGTGGGCAGAGTTCTTGTTTTCACATACGCTGCTATTCATGTTTATGTTTATGTTTTATTCCTTTGAATCATTATATGTTATTAATGTTGCAATAAGTTATCATTTGAATATATGTTATCTTACCAACGTCGTTTGAAATGTCTGTATTTGACTGACCTGTAGAAGTATTGATATGGAGTACGCGGTTAACAAACTGTAACAAACTATATGTTTGGTTAAACTTTTGCATTGATTTAAAGTACGTCGTTACCAAATTGAGGGTTCTGGATCAAATGAAGCAAAATTGCCCTCAATTGTTTATAGTTGGATTTAAGGGTTCTGGATGACATGTCGCGTAGGCGTCATAGGCTTTCCCTTCTTTTGAAGGTAATTGGCAAGTCCAGTCTTTTCCATATTCAGATAATGCACCACGTAAACGTGTCACGGCAGAAGCTTTATAATAAACATTTACACACCCACTAACATGTTCTTCTATATGCTTGAAGCATAAAGTATGGGTTCTGTTTTGTGTGCTATTCTAGCTTTAACCAATGAAAATGATGTAGTATTAAAGCTATATGTAGAACCCACCATCCAATCAATTTAGAAATGAATTTGCATTGCGGGTGAATATCCCAACTCTTTTAGAAGACAGGGCATGACGAAATTCATTAGTCGCGGGCAACATGTTATGATCTGCAGTTTCAACAATGTTTTAGTCCTAATTTGCTTCCACATTGATTATGATGTTGAAAATTCACTTGTTTAATACAAAAAGTCCAACTGTTGTTGTTCTCTTTCTAATTCTGCAACAAACTGCACAAGGAATAGAAGAATCCAATCTTATATACCTGCAGCTTATGCATTGTCCAATTCCATGGCCCAACACTGAAGTAGGTGTAGGAAGTGCAAATCTGAACTTGGCTACATTATGGTTAAGTTGTGTGCGCTTCACAAGCTTGAATTCCTTAAAACTTTCAGTGTCGATGCTCCCAACTACTGATAACACAGACATATTTCTTATTGAGTTTTACCAACTGGAGACTAAAACTGGCTAATATAAGTTGCACGAGTAACTTTTTTAACAAGGAAGAACAAAGTTGACTTATAATAAACCTTTAGTTTTCTTTGGGGAATAAATGTAGGCGGCCGTGGCAACGACAACAAGAACAGAAACAACAAGGCCGACCTGGATCATAGACATCCATTGCTTCTGGATCCGTTTAAGAAGGTTCAGAAGAGAAAATTTAATGTAATCATAATTTATCGAACTAATATAGAATAAGAAGGCTTTAATAGTTCATGTGAACAGTGTTTCCACATATTATTCTTAGCACCAAAACATGTGAATCCATCAGCGTTCTTACTTATCAATATTTTACTATAAGTTTGGTATAAACTTCGGATACTTATAGTTTTTTGATATTGAGGTTTTGTTGAGATTTGGATTTGGGTGTGTTTGGGATTTGGGATTAGTGTTGAAGATAGTGTTCTAAGTTTTTTGTTTTTGTTTTTTTGAAGGTATGATTATTGCACCATGGTTGGTTATATGGAATATGGTCTTTTAGAGGTAAGTATTGTAAGATTATTTGATGTTAGTACTAGAACGAACTTCCTGTTGTCTTTGCTCAGGTAAGAGAAATTAGAGTATCAAATGTTGGTGATGGTTTTAAATTGTTTTAAGTAGAGTATAGTGTTTAAGGTTTAAGGATGTATCTATGAGTGACAATTTTATTGTTTCCTTTATGTTTAAGTGGTGTTTACTTTTAGCGGCAGTTTTTATGCATGTTGACAATGGAACGAAAAAGTGGCACTGTTGCTTATTTGATTCTTTATGTTTTTCGAATATGGGATACCGTTATTGTAGGGAGTTTGATTAGGCGTTGTTTTCGGGTTGCTGTAAAACATGTATGGTGTGTCTAGGTAGGTTTGTATTTACAAATTTATTTTAGCATGTTTATTTTGCATACATCACTGAATTGTGTGGTATTTGGTGTATAACATGTGCCATGTATACGCATTCACTCTTCGTTATTGCCAAATAGTTAGATCATTTTTTTTTTGTTATTAGCATATTACTATTGCATTCAAATATGAAAGGAAAAAGAAAGTTGGTTAAAGAATCTGATGATACATTTGATTCCAATGTTACTTCTAAGAAATGGAATATAAGTGAGGGTACTATTAATGCGACTGCCGTTAATGTTGACGTTCGTTCATGTGAAAATGTATCAAAGGTCGATTTCCGACATACACCTTCGACGAAGAGGGGATCTTTCTTAGGTCAATTAGTGATAGGTCTACAAATAAGGGGATCTTCTTTAGATCAGTAGTCGATAAGACTGCAGACAAATGCCCTGTACCTATGACTAATATTGAATCAAGTTCAAAGCCAACAGTTTCGCCATCAGACCATGCATTTCCGGACAGCGAAAACGGTACATGTACATGTAAGTAACAACAGTTCTGAGTATTAAGGACAAAACTTTTAGTGTATTAGCATTACATATATCTTTAGTTATATTCAATTTTCCTATTTTATATGCATTGCAGCCAATGATCGTTCGACTGGAATATATTTAAACAACAATTTTGGTAGCTGTACACAGGAAATTGAAAATAGCAACAGAAAGTTATCTTAGGTTTGTAACAATAAATTGGCCACAGATTCAGCAGACTCTGATCATCCTGTTGTGTACAAGAAACAATATCTTAAAAGTTAAAAGAACTGTACTTTATGATGGAGGCAATGCACCTGATGCAAATGTTCGTTATAAGCTGTACACAGCAGGTACTTTAAAAAGTATGAAAAATGTTTCTACCTTGCATCAACAAGATCAACAAAGGCCATCACCTTTAAACCAACCGAAAACCAAGTTCCGGGCATATCATCTGCTGTCAGCGCTGCTTTAGCAACAAACATAGCACCATGTTCTTCTTTGCATAAGCATGTAGTTCCTGAACAATCATATGGTGCATGTACATGTAAGTAACACGGTAATTAGTATTAGGAAAGTTTTATTAGCACAGGATAGACACAACGGTTTAAGTTATACTCACTTTCTGGCATGTGTTGTCATTACAGCTAGTAATCAAAGAGCAGAACAGATTGCAGAGGTACACATGTCAATAACGTTTGAAGACATTATATGACTCAAGGCAAGTAAATTTGTTAGTTCCTATGTGGTTGACTTGTTGCATTCACGGTATAATTTTCATCAATAATCAATTTCATTTGTTTTTTTTCCCTGTGCAGAACCAATAAATGTTGACATTCGATCAAGTCAAAATGTACCGATGTTCAATTTCCGACAGACACCTACGACGAAGAGGGGGATATTTTTTAGGTCAATTAGTGATCGGTCTAAAATAAGGGGATCTTCTTTACATCGGCATTCGATAAGACTGCAGGCAAATATCCGGTACCTATGACTAATATTGAATCAAGTTCAAAGGCAACGATTTCGCCATCAGACTATTCAATTCCTGACAGCGAAAACGGCACATATACATGTAATTAGTAACACCATATTGTATGAAGTCATGTTTTGCAGCACCTCCTGGAATAGATAGCAGCTCGCCGCTAAAAAGAAAAGCAGGTACGTACTTGCTGTGTATACTCCATTATTGTATGAACTCATGTTTATTAGGTTATCTGTTAATGTGCTAAGTATGTTTGCAAAAATTGTGGTCAAAACAAATTAAAGTATACTTACTATTGGCAGCAAGTATAATGAGATAAGATCAGACATGATAGGTGATTAATACTTTTGTAGTTTCGTTTTTCAATATGCAAGATGTATATGTCAGGTTTAGGGGGTGTTTAGACTTGTGTCTGTTTAGTGATTATTGCGTTCTTAAAGTTTTAGGTATAATTAGTTGTCTTTGTGGGGTACATAATGTCTTTCAGACAATTTGTAGAAAGTAGCTGAGTAGGTTATGCTCCTAATAGCAGATAGAGACAAAATTATGATATCATGCTCTTAAAGGCAATCCCCAAATGAGGACGTTGCTAATAATATGCTATTAGAGGGCTGGGAATCATAACATGTTATAACACCAACACCCCCGCCACATCATTTTAACACCAAATAACATAACACCAAAAACACCATGAACTCATAACACCCAATAACACCACTTTCAGGGACCCACCTTTTTTTAAAATAACAATTTATAAATTCTACCCTCAACAATTTAATTCATTAAAAACCCTTAACAAATATTTCATTCATTAAGTTAATATACAAATAACATTTTTATTAAAAATAAATAAATACATATATGTTACAAAACTAAAATAAATAAGCTAAATGGATATTTGGACCAATAGTTTCCAGCCCACCCATACTACCTTAAATCGACATTTGGTCCAATCATATATACTACTCCACTAGTCCACTCTGTTAACCAAAAAAAATAAAAAATAAAAAAACACTCATCTTCTTCCTATTCTCCCTGCACACACACTAAACACACAAACGCAAACCCCGAAACACAAAATATCCGTTGAAACATTGAGGGGTTGGTTTTTAAACATGGCCAAAATCCTTCAATGCACGTTAATGTGCTAACGTATTTGGAAGCGCCGACAATAACGCGAAGGGGAGGAAATGGGAATAACGTGAGAACGGCGTTGTTCTTATGCCGTGTAGGCAATAACGCGAGTTCCGCGTTACCATTCCCAACCCTCTTATGCTTGGATAATGGATTTCCCCTTATATCATAGAAAAAAGCTTAATGTTTAAATATATTGCTAGAACTTTTAGATTTATAGGATGCATGTAGTTTTTCTTAACATATTATACTATAGATTCTATCACATACGAACAATTATGTCTGAGTCCTTAAGGTAGGTTTGGAGATTAGAATTATACTGTATTTCTTTTGGTTTTGTGTTTTCTTGCAGTTCACAATCTTTTCACAGAGCGCATGCCCGTGAGAATGAGAAAGTTTTGCAGGATGCTTTTGCAATTTGCAGAAGCATCTTCACACATCAAATTGGGAATACCTTCTGTTATTTTTATAGATGAAAATTTGTCTCCGTCGTGATTCTAGGTACGTACTAATCTTAGTGTCCCACAAGAATTTCAGAATTTTTAGCTTGTAGTTGCTAAGTTTAGATGAATGGTGGACTTTAGAATCAGTTTTATTCCTGAATGTTTGTAGTGTATGTCTCAATCAAATTTGTATCAGTCATATGAGCATGTTCGTATGTACTGCTTTGAATTCTATTGTAAGTTGTTGATTCTAAAATTAATAAAGTTCACCATTTTAAGGAAAAAAGAAAAAAGAAAAAAAAAGAATTTCAGAATTTTATGTTTTGACGATTCCTTGAAATTTGCTGCCTTTTTTTTTTGTTAGATTTCAAAGTCAATAACATTTAAAAAAACAGTTATATTATTATTTTTACTATAATTTAACATCGTTGAACTGGTGCCGAGTTCAGCTTGCACAGTTCGAGTTCACTGCATGTATATTCCTAGCGAGTATTTCAATGGTTAGCTGACTCCATTCAATTAACTTATATGTCTCAAAAACAGAAGAGAACAAGATTTCCCTATATCATATCAGCTTATCAATTATCATGCTTATGGACTCGAGTGCTACGTCAACATCGGGGATGAAAGTTGTGGTGGTCATCAACCAATAGGTAATTTTGGTCAACTCACTATGTCTATTTTGGTGGTGGCATCAACCAGTAAGCATTATCTCTTAAATGTATCAATGCAATTGACGCAAGTGTTACATTGGCATCTTAGATATACGTTAGATTATGATTCACTTCTAAGTTTGTTTTCTTAGATGTGTTGCCACATTATGGATGTAGGACTTATAATAGATTTTTTTTTAATTGTCTTGTTAAGAAGGGGGTTGCCATCTCTTTTGTATTTTGTTCGTGTGGTTCTTTTAATAAAGTTGTTGCCTTTTTAAAATAAATAAATAAAAGCATGTTGATAAGAAGGACCGGCCTCTTTGATGCAAAAATTGAAGTCACAACTCCAAGGCGAAGAAGAGCGCCTTCACATTCTTAAGGTAATATATAATTCACTTTCATTATCTTTTTCTGGGTATAACACATTACTCACATTTTAAGTTTTTAAATTTACTCATCCTTATTATCTCTTTATATGTAGTACTTCTTCCGTCCCAAATTATAAGTCCACTTCCACTTTGCTCAAAGTTTAAGAAATTCCCACTAACTAATCTACTAACCAATCAAAAATCATCTTTCTCCACTAAAGTCTCTTTTCTCTTTATATGAAGTACTAATTTAGGACCGAGGGAGTATATAGTAGTCAATTAACATCCCTTTTCTGTGAATGCATTAATTACTTCCTTGTAAATATCAAACACCATCCTTCCTTACTTGCCCACATTTTGACCAACTTTCCATCTCTCCACTTACACACTTTATGGGTTATTTGTGTTTTCCCATTGTTTGTTTTTGTTTTGGGCAGGGCGAGTACAAATAGGTGAAAGAAATTAACAAGGGGCTTTTTTAAACAATGACTACCGGGCAATGCATAAGTCACATTAAATCGTCTATTCTTTGCATATTTAAAGTAGCTATATTTTAATACACAATAAATAAACATAAAAATTAACTTAAATATACGTCATTTTAAATTTAACAAAGTTTAAGTTTTCTTTTATATTCATATCAATTGTTGTTTTAAGTATTGCCTAGTGGTATTATTTAGCAAATCTTAAACAACAACCCATGTATTAAAATCCACAAATGAACTAATCACTCACCAAACCATGTACGTATTAAATGAATGAAACAAATGAGATGGTGTACTTGTTATATATATACAATGATACGGTAGATTTTTATTAAATGAGAATCGGATTTGTTTGCTGCATTTTCAGTATACATGAAATTTTCTTAATGCATTGTGTAGTTGATATACTTAAATGCATATGGTTGGACAATCGTCATTTCAGTGTTTCATGATCTGCTTTTGCATGTCTGCACAAGATAACAAGCTTTGAATGCTATACACAAGTGTTTGTTTGCATTGGATTGGCAATATACTTTTATCTGCCCAAAACTCCAAAGCTTTTAAAGTTGTCTACAATTGTGTATTCGATTAGTTTGCATTTATTTGTTTCTTTTCCATACCACTTACCTCCTCAATACTCTTTGGCTAAAAAATATATATATTAACAATGTATGTTACCTAAAAGTTCACAAAAATTTGTCGAGATGAATGAAATTGCTTGGTACATTTTCAGTGAGCAAATGGGATGGAGAGCAAACAATTTTGCCTACTACATTCACTTGTCAACACACCCGTAGCCTAGAAATTAATTTGCATCGATCAAATGTGACGGCACGCAAAATATTTTGCTAGCCAAAATCATGTGTCTACACCATATTTAATATGGGAAACAAAAATGACTACGTGTTAAAATCTTATTCAATACGAGCAAATGAAGTATTGAGCAAATTTCATTTGCTCGCTATGTCGTTTTTTTAACTCGAAAATCAATAATTGAAATTCATAAAATCTTTTTCAAAATGTTTATTCTTGAAATTTCCCCTTATTTATTTATTTATTTTTGCTTTCCCATTACTAGTTTTTGTTTTAGGCAGGGTGACTCCATTGGATAAAATAAATTACTACTCGTAACAAATAATATAAACAAGAAAACCGGCACCCGCCGCGTTGCGGCAGGGCTTCTCATTAAATGTTGTGTCAAACTATATTTATATTTGCCGTATGACGTTCTTTTTGGAATGAATGTTGTGTCAGGCATCAGTGTGTTGCGACGGGGCTAATTTGTTGGTAATTTCAACTTATTTTTATAAAAGCACACGTATGTCAAAAGTATATTAATACTAAATTTGGTTTGTTTATAATGTAGAGGCGTTTATACCGGTATAAATCATTAAGTCTTTGTTATATATTTGGTAAATAAACTTTGCTATATAAACAAAAGAATTATATATATATACTTTTATAGAGATGTACGTCTTTGGCCTTTATAGTTAAAAAAAAATTAGGATAATTTTTAAAGTTATTTGATAGGTTAAGGGTGCATTTTGAAAGTTCTTTTATTTAAAAGCTACATGTATATGATAAACTTTAACATTTTTTATAAAACTGTACGTACGTCAAAAGAATATCAATATTGGGCTTGTTTTGTTCGATATCGAGAGGTCTTTTTGCCAGTATTTTTTTTATTCAAGAAACCGCTAGATATCTATTAGATAGTTGGCAAATAAAATTTGTTATATAAAAAAGTTATAAATATTAAGAAGTTAAGGGTGTATTTTATAAGGGTTTTTTTTTTTTTTTTTTTTTTTTTTTTTTTTTTTTTTTTTTTTTTTTTTTTTTTTTTTTTTTTTTTTTTTTTT
>LBNU01012307.1:32574-44219 GCA_014162995.1 Artemisia annua
TAATAATAATAATAATAATAATAATAATAATAATAATAATAATAATAATAATAATAATAATAATAATAATAATAATAATAATAATAATAATAATAATGCGGATAGTTATAATCATAACATGTTTACAGTGAAAATTACATTAGCAAATTGGTTTTTAAAGGGCACAACTACCGCACAATACCTACGTAAATTACTATTAGAATTGATTGGGTTGGGTAAATTAGAGTTTATAGTTAGAATAATATTAAATCAATAAATAATAAATAAAATAATAACGAGCCCGATATTAATATGCTTTTAACATATGTATGGTTTTATAAAAAATGTTTAAATTGAATATATATATAGAGCTTCTTCAAAAAAGTTTAAAATTTGTGTTGGCTTCATATACACAAAAACGTTTACAAAAAAAAGATAGTGTTTTTTTCCCACTCGGCCACAGAGACGTATCTCAAACAAACGGGTTATAATTTAGAACGCGTTAGAAAAAAAATTTCAGCCGCGTTTGCGGCTGGCACGAACCTACTTGTAGTATACTATAGAGAATGAGTCTTGAGGATGACATGACCCTTGTCTCAGAAATTCAGTTGAAACGAGTCTCTATCTCTTTCAAATCAGCCATTTTGTAAGAAGGTATTAAACTATGTACTTTTTTTTTTAATATTTTTGTTCTAATAAACCTTTCAAATTGTTACATTATTTACTACTCCGTATTTATTTTCCTTTAAGTCTTCTAACGAGCCTATAACTCTTATTAATTAATCCGTAACTATCTTAATTTTTATTTTTATAGATGTAAACAAACTGAAACTTTAACGAACTAATTCACTCACAATTACTTTATTTCTTATGCATTAGACAAACATAACAAGACTTTAGGTTCATGTTAAGAAAATAACCGAGACCTGGGACAACTCCTCGTGATATTAGAAATCAATTCGGAAAATACTTGGAGTGAACTTGACTTTAATCGAGTCGAGCTCTAGCTCAAGTTGCTCGAGTATGATTTGAAGCTAAGTTAAAGTTTTAGAACACTCAAAGCAGTTGAGTCAAGCTTGATATGACGATTATTTATCGAGACCGAGCTTGAATTATAGGCTCTATCAAGCTCACGTTCTAGAAGACGGCTTGTTAAAGCCGCGACTCAAGACCGAGCTTAAAATGCAGCTTGTTTAATGAGCTCGAGTGTCAGACACTAAATTTGACTAAGCTGGAGAGCTTAAACAAGCTTTCACAAATATAATTGAAGAAATTGTTGAATTATATGACATTTTGCAGGTTTACGATGAAACAGAAAAATGGAAACAATCCAGGTGAAATGTTTGAGATCATGGTGTATGATTACTATCTAAAGCATCGCGATATAGAACTCAAGAAGTCTAAAAACTTACCATTATTAGATATTGGAAACCAAAGAGGCCAGTTTACACACCACTCGAGATAATCTATACACATTTTGTTGGGCTAAAAATTTAAAATTGTACAAATGCACTCTAACTTGAAATCGTACATTTTTTTTTCTTATACTAGAGTTAAGAAAAAATTGTTCACCCGATCACTTTTATCTAACGTTCCATCCCTAGCACCACAACCAGCGTACCAACAAGATAACCTTAGTAAAAATATATAACTCATTAAAGAAAAAGGATTTTATCCACGATGCAAATGCAAAAAGACAAAAATAACCCAAAACTCAAATCAAAACAGAAGAGAAAAATAGGTAACTCAATGAAGAAAAAACTCACAAAAGACTAAAGACACGCGTCAACCATTTATTTGGTCTTCAAGAAATGCTACAACCGTCACCTTTGGACCAACAAACAAGCAATCATACAAATACATGATAAATTACCCCTTCATTCCAGCTATGCACTCTCAATCACCCACTCTCTCTCTCTCTCTCTCTCTCTCTCTCTCTCTCTTTAAGGTTTCGTAATAAGTGTGCGTGTTTTAGTGTTTTTTTCTTCATCTTCTTCTTTTTTTACACATGCAAAGCTAGAAATATTAACAAAAGCTTTTAAGATATAACATTATTTTTTACTCTTCTAAATGTTATTATAATGTATCTTTTTTATTGTGTAAAGGAATCTGTTGCTAGTTTATATAGGTGTGTTTTTTGGTGAAAAATCTAATCATTTTGGTTTGTTGCTAGTTTATATAGATGTGTTTTTTGGTAAAAAATCTAATCATTTTGGTTTGATGTTTATATATGGTGACTTATGCATTTGTTTGTTTGTGTAACTTTTATGCATTTATTTTTAAAATAAAATAAAACTTTTTCTGTGTTTGTTTCATGTATGTTTTTATGTTTTTTTTAAATGAATTTATGTTTTTATGAATTTTTATAGATGAAAAGTATTCTTTCATGTTGTATTTTTGAGAACGGATATATGTTAAAAGAAAAAATAGTTTATGTGTTCATGATGTATTTTTAAAAAATAAAAAAAATGCAAGTTTGTATGATAGTTTATAGAAGAAAGTATGTTTTTATATTGTATTTTTGAAAATGAATGCACGTTTTTATTATTTTTTGTAAAATAAATAAAGTATGTTTTCAATTTGTATGTTTCATTTGAAAATATTTTATGACTTTTTATATAATAAATAAACCGTTTTTTATATTGTTTCTTTGACATCAATATTTTTGTGTTTTTGTAAAATGAGTATGTTTGTATGTTGGTTTGTTGAAAAAGATTATATGGTTTAATGTTTTCTCTTTTAAAATAGAGTTGTTGTTCTTTTCTTTGACATCAATATTGTACTTTTCTTATGATATTTCAGGCTTATTCACATTAATTTCCTCTACTTTTGCTATGTGTTTGGTTTTGATGTAGCCTTGATTAGAATTATTGAATCAATGTTAGTATCTAAATTCATGTTAATTTGTTCTAATAATTAAGATGTTCGTGAAAATTTCAACACGTGACCTCTTGACTACCTTCTTGTTTATAGATTTGTTTGCTCCGTTTTGTAGATAGTTTCAATAGATTGTATATGTATTCATTATGCGGATTGGTTGCTTGACTTTGGTTCGAGATCCAACTGTACCAATATGAATGACGCTTTATTCTAAGTTGAGATTCTAGTATATACATTGGTCTCTTAGGGATCTTTTAAGCTCTTCTGCTTGTAGTTGTCTCTTGGCAATGTTGTCTTCTTTTGCTGTTTCGACTTTAACCCTTATACATAGACCTAAGTGAATTGTTCTCGTTAACTTTTTAGGCAAAATGGTTATGCTCGAAGGGTTAAGAACTTCAGTTCATAACACGTGGAGCAAACTTAGATGAAAGTGGAGTTAATGATGTACAAGTTTTTAGAATAGCCTTGTTGTTTTGCTTTATTAAGAAATCAATGGTTGTTTCAGAGATGATTTATATGACTGTATGACAATGTTTGCTCTAAATGTATAACCATCTTTTTAAAATTAATTCTAATACTATTAAGCATGATCTTGAAGGTAATCAGAATTACGTCAAGACAAATAGATCGACGAGTCGTATATACCTCTTGAGAATAGTTTCTTGTTATATCAAAGGTGAGCTAATCATTAGACTATTGTATGTTTTATAGATAGGTGGCATTCATTTACCTTGTTGGTATTTATTTGGATAGTTAGCTCTTTAATTTTTCAAACTTGGGTCTCATTTAATCTTATGTAAGTTATATTTTTACAAGTGAGCACCTTGATTTAGTTGACATATTGATGTTATTCTACTTTATTCCAATCTTGTAGTTTGATTATTATCCTTCACGATGTTATGTTTTTGTCTCTTTTACTATTTTAAATGGTTTACCTAATTACATGATATGCTTAAGTAAATTGTTTTCTTCTAGTTTTTATAGGCAAAATGTTTTCCTCGATCCAAAGGGTCAGAATTCCAGCTTTTCGCGTGTGAGTGTTTCTAAACAAGAAGTTACTATGTATGTCGTTGTACAAAGAGGTACCTCATTGACTATTCCTATTGTGCAACTGGAAAGTGACATCGAGCAAGGTTATCGACCTGAGATCACACGCTTAATCCCTTTGAGTCATCTACCACATGCATATGGGTTGATTTCATGCTCATTTACTAGTCTACCAACGAATGATGATGCTATTAGTCTTTTTAAGTCACGCATAGCTCCAAAAAACAACTGTTAGTGGCCTCTACGAGGGTCACGGGAAAAATGGAAGAGAAATTTCACGATACATATGTAATAACTTACATCAACAAGTTTGTCGTAAGTGATAAACATTTTTTGATTTTGGGGGTTCACTAAACTAATATAATGAAATAGAAGAGCAGTTTCACGATACATCTGCAGTAACCTCTGCTCTTCCATTTTCCCCGTGACCCTCATGGAGGGCAGCAAAAGTTTTTTTTGGAGCTAGGCATATCTTAAAAAGGCTCATAACATCATCATTCGTCAGTAGACTAGTAAATGAGCATGAAATCAACCCATTGCATATGATAGATGACTTGAGCGGAATAAGTGTGTGATCTCAGTTCGATGACCTTGCTCAATGTCACTTTCCAATTGCACAATGGGAATAGTCAATGAGGTACCTATTTTGTACAACGAAATATACAATAACTTCTTGTTTAGAAACACCCACACGCGAAAAGCTGGATTTCTGACCCTTTGGATTGAGGAAAACATTTTGCCTATAGAAACTAGAAGAAAACAATTTACTTAAGCATATCCTGTAATTAGATAAACCATTTAAATAGTAAAAGTGACAAAATCATAACATCATGAAAGTTAATAATCAAACTACAAGACTGAAATGAAGTATAATAACGTCATTATGTCAACTAAAATCAAAGTGCTCACTTGTAAAAATATAACTCACATAAGATTAAATGAGACTCAAGTTTGAAAAATTAAAGAGCCCACTATCCAAATAAAAACAACAAGGTAAATGAATACCACCTATCTATAAAACATAATGTAGTTTAATGATGAGCTCAACTTTGATTTAACAAGAAACTAATCTCAATAAGTATACAAGACTCATCTATTAGTCTTAACATAATTATAATCACCTTCAAGATCATGCTTAATAGTATTAGAATTAATTTTAAAAAGATGGTAATATATTTAAAGTAAACATTGTCATACAATCAAACACATCATCTTCGAAACAACCATTGATTCCTTAACAAAGCAAAACAAGGCTATTATAAAAATGTGTACAACATAAACTCCACTTTCGTCTAAGTTTGCTTCATGTGTTATAATATGAAGTTCTTAACCTTTCGAACAAAACCATTTTGCCTAAAATGTTTAACGAAAACAATTCACTCAGGTCGATGTTTGAGGGTCAAAGTCCGAACAGCAAAAGAGGACAACATAACCAAGAGACATCTACAAGCGTAAGAACCAAAAAGATCCCTAAGAGACCAATGTATATATTAGAATCTCAACTTAGAATAAAGCGTCATTCATATTGGTACTATTGGATCTCGAAGCAAAGCAAAGCAACCAAACCACATAATGAATACATAAACAATCTATTAAAAGTATATACAAAATGGAGCAAACAAATTTATAAACAAGAAGGTGGTCAAGAGGTCACGTGTTAAATTTTCACAAATATGTTAATTATAGAACAAACCAACAAAAATTCAAATAATAACATTAATTTAATAATTCTAACCAAAGCTACAACAAAATCATACGCATAGCAAAAATAGAGGAAATTAATGTGAATAAACCTAAAATATTATAAAAAGAACCTAATGTACAATATTCAGATTGGGTTATTGATAGCTTGAAATGACAAAAACAAGAATTTGGGGATTCAACTTCTGACAACTAAAGGGGACAATGATCTAAATCAACATAAAAGAGACAACTACAAACAGAAGAACCTAACCACTAAGAAACTAAAAATCAATATAAGAACTTCAACTAAAAATCAAAGCATTAATCATATTTCACAGTGGTGCTGAGTAAAACAATTAAATTAGAGATGAATATATCAATATAAGATACGATTGTGTCAAGTATCTAGAAACGGATAGAAACAAAACAGAAGATAAGAACATACTCAAGAAACAAAGGATTAGGATCTTCATAAACATCTTAATAATAAGCTAACAAACTTTAACAACTTTAGAGTGAAAGAACCTACTAGTTATTTACACCGGTTCAGGGACCCTAGATAAAATCGCTAAAGCATAATGTCACACACAACAACTCCTCTAGGAAAGGCTAAACATATGTGAACCCGTAAACAACTCTATACTCGTAACAAAGAGCTCGTAAAGTCGAATCGAAATGATCAAGTGCATGTTCAATTAAGAGCAATATAAATCATAATTACATACACCATTCAGTCATTCAAATTGAACCAACTATAAGACAGATTACCTATCGAATACAACAAACTAACAAAATATCATTGTGTTTATTCGTCGACAAACCTACAAGACAATTATATAATCGTTCATGTAAATCTCGGGTTCAACAAATCACATTGCATATATTAATCATAATTAGAAAAACCATTTAAGCATAGCTTGTAATTAGAAAAACCGTCTAAAATAGTAAAGAGACAAAAACATGACATAATGAAAGATAATAATCAAACTACATGACTTAAATGAAGTAGAATAACATCATTATGTCAACTAATATCAAAATGCTCACTTGTAAAAATGTAACTCACATAAGATTAAATGAGACTACAAGTTTGAAAAATTAATGAACAAACTTTCTAATTAAATACCAACAAAGGTAAATGAATACCACCTTTTTGTAAAACATACCATAGTTTAATAATGAGCTCAACTTTGATTTAACAAGAAACTATATATTCTCAAGAAGTATATAGGACCTATTTATTTGTCTTTGACATAAGGGTTAAGTCCACTAATTAGAAACGTACTTTCCATATTTTCCCGACTTAGCTAACAAACTTTTTTATTGCACTATCTAGGTAACTAAACATTCAAATTCGTCCCGACATAAAAAATATGGCGACCTGTTAACGATTCAACAGGTAAAATTAATCACGTGATATGTATTTAAATTTTTTGCTTACGTGTATTTTTGTTTCTTTTAGCAAAGCTTATGTGGAATTAGTATTTAGACATTTTATAATTTCCTTCAAAATCTAAACATGCATGCAGTTATTTATCAAATAATGCTTAATAGTATTAGAAATGAATTATGTATTGAGAGACAACTCAACTATTAAACTTTTAATTTAAGGTTACGGGTTTTCTTTCATTTATACCAATTTCGGATAATAATATAATATTATCTCGAAAATGTTTGAAACCACAAGAATAAAGTTAAATATAACATACTAAAACAACACAAACGGGTATTGAAATGTAAAATATCAGTTTTAGCTATTATTAAGTACAATATTAGTTAGTTGAAAGTAATTAAGATAATTTAACTAATGTTTCAAGTTTAATTATTAATTTTATTGTGTTGACATGATAAAGTTACCTTTATTCATGAAATTGTATGAATATCCAGCAAAATTTTAACGAGATTGACATAAAGAAAAGCAAACACATACTTTATGGGGTGTTCTAACTACACCGAAATAATTACACAATTACTATCTTACACCAAAACCACTAAATATATTAATTAATTATTTTGCCTTTTCTCTTACATCAAAACCACCATTTATTATTTTTTTTCTCTCTCATAACCACCATCATCAATTCATCACCATTTGGTCCATATCTATCCTCATTATCCTTAAAAATTATAAATCCAACGAAGTCAAAGATCAACTCAAATAGTGGTGATTTCGGAGTTAATTGGACAAATGCCAGATTTAAAGATTCCGGCAATGAAAGACGACGGCATGTGTACAACCCAAATACATATAATAAATATCAAAAATCAAACATCAAACAAAAAAACGTGGTTTCCATCTGACGTGATGATGATTGTTCCCTGCGATATTTTCCGGCGACATGGCAAACGAAGGAGGTGGTTCTTGGTAGGTTGGTGTAATACCCCGTAATTTACCTAGTCATTAACTAACGTTAAACACAAAGTAATTCCATATGAGCGTTTAATAACCACTTTTAAGGGTTACATTTTTTTTACAACAACGAACTCATANGGGCTAAAGTGTCACATTCATGGTGTCTGTAATACCCCGTAATTTACCTAGTCATTAACTAACGTTAAACATGAAGTAATTCCATATGAGCGTTTAATAACCACTTTTAAGGGTTACATTTTTTTTACAACAACGAACTCATACTCATCAACAAATTATGCGGTACAACTAACACAAGCCCATATCTATTTCATTTTCTTTATCTATAAATCATACACGTGCTCTTATTTTTTTTTCCTTTTTGAACCTACCCGACATCGCGTTAGTAATGGCTTGAATTCGTTTAATATTTTTCTAAGTCAATAATGTTGTCTTTATATTATCTATATAAAAACGTTCTCAAAAATGTATGTTTCGTGTTTGATCAAAAATGCAAAATCGAAACCCCACGACTACACCTTAAACTCAAACGGGACACCAAATACACGACAGGTCTCAAAATAAGTTCCCTCCCATGCTTTTTGACACTTGCCGCCCAACATTATTGACAATTCACGCGGATGCATTTATAATAGCAATAGAAAGTGACTAGTCCATTCATATTTGTTCTTAACCAAAACTAGACACACAAAACATGACACTTTAGTATTCTTAGTCAAAACATTCCCCATTATTTCTCTTTTTACTGTTCGAAGTATAGGGCAAACACTCATTTGTCTCTTTCAAATTTTACTTAGCCAAAAATGACACGCAATTGTTTTTCACTTTAAGATTCAAAGTCAAAACTTGCTGCAATTGTTTCTTTATAGCTGCTCGACACAGGAACCATTTCACTCTAAATTTACTTCACAATAAATTTCACAAACAAGTCTTCTTTGGTGCTCTTTGATTCAAGCTTTGAAAGTGGTTTTGGGTTCATATGAATAAATTAGTGTTCTTGGTAATTTTTGGGTTCCTTGTTTTACTCCCTAGTCGAACACATATACACCACTGTAAGTATTATTATCATTGAACTCAATTGATTCTTGGTTATTTATGTTGTCAAAAGTTGATCTTGTTATGGTTATGTTCATATGTTAAAAGATTGAAGTTACAAAAGTTTCTTCTTGAGTCTATATAGATCGACATACATACATGTTTGTAAAAGACTGTTAGTTGTTGGTGCTTGTGTGGTAAAAATGTTTTTGTAAATCACTAATAAGCAAATGAAAAATAAGCTTTAGCTTATTCATAAGCGAACCAAAGTACATATACATTTATATGAGTTTAGATATATAAATTTTTTAGTTATAAGAAAAGCAAGGAAACTTAAAGCTAGGTAAATCATAAGTATGGCTCTAATGGGAAAATGCTTACTTTCATATTTTGGCTTATCTAATTGCTTACTAGCTCGTTATACTTATTCATTTTCTTGATTGAAACATAAAGGACTTAAAATAAATTTTGATTTAAACTATTTTGTGTTTGGCCTTGTGTTGTCGAGAACCCACAGTAGGGTGCGGTTGTCCTTGTGATTAATTACTACCAAGTTAAAATTTCGGAATGTTAATAGCCACTTGTTGACTACAAACTCATTGGACTAAACATAGATATTGAATAACATTTGAGTTGGGTTGAGTGAGTTGACGGCCTGTTGGGCCGAAAGTATTTTGTTTTATCTACCAAGGTTGTAAGTAATCTTAAAGTGTAAGTAAACTACAAACACGTCTTTGAAATGTGTATTTTCCAATAACCTCATTAAACGTTGCGTGTGTATTTTGTACAGTGATTTGGGTCCCTCGATGGGGCTATGGTTGCTAAGGTGTTTAGGGCCATATGAAATTTATAAACATGTCGAATTACTTATTATTTTGTGCTTATTGCACCAAGCACTTATTTTGTCGCTTGGCTAATTATATTTAGCCTATTTTAATATAAATTATACAAAAAGTCTAATCCGCGGCCTCTTTGGCCTATTTTGATACTTATTGAATCTAACTTAATACAAATATATAAGTTTCACTTATTTTAAAAACTATTGCTTATTATAGTTTAGTTGAGCTTATTTGACATATTTTAACTTGGTGAAACTTATATAAGTTTCTTAAGTGGTTTAAAGTTGTTATATAATTTTAGGTGGGAAACTTGCAACATATGAGTTTTTGGGAAAACTAAACCATACGAAAGGGTCAAGCTCGATTTTCATCAAAAATATACACTTAACCTATTAAACCCGACTAAAAGGCAAAAATGAATTGTTTCCTATGCACCTACCTATTAGTCCATAAACTACCTTTCTCGCTAGTTAACTATATATATATATATATATATAACAGTTAACAAAATTTATTCATTCTACTTGTACATATATTTTATACACACTATGAACTACTAACATTTCTACAATTTTCGACGACGTCTAATATTCATTGTAATTACTTTTCGTACATCGTCTTTCGAACTGGAGACTTATTCGTCCTTGATACTTAGTTATTATATACCTATATACTTAAGCACTTCCGAAAGTCAATGCTAGCCAATACTTACCCAACTATTTAAACTTAAATGCTGCCACACAAGCAACAACAACACAAACATTTTAAAACTTTTAAACTTATCTAAACTCCTTCGAGTCTTAAACCTGAAATGGTGAACTAAACCTGCCACACTAATTTAGGTCGCGTGTCGGTGCTGCACACTGTCCATTACTTTGTACTTCATTCTATCAGCCTATTCATAAGGTGAGTTCATGACCCCTACTTTTACTTGTTTTATAACTGTTTTAGGGGGGAATACATGCTCGTTTTAAATCAAACTCTATGCTTGTTTATGATTGAACACATTTCTTGTTCCTACTTGAAAGCATGATTTATTGACTTATTGCACATTGAATTACCTTATTTTGGACACAAGCGTTTAAATCATATATGTGAGTCATAGCCCCTCTTTTATCTATTTTCTACCTTTTTGGGGGAGATACATGCTCGTTTTATTTATGTNATTCGTGAACAAAACTGTAAACTAAACTTGCCACACTAATTTAGGTCGCGTGTCGGTGCTGCACACTGTCCATTACTGGGTACTTCATTCTATTAGCCTATTCCTAAGGTGAGTTCATGACCCCTACTTTTACTTGTTTTATAACTGTTTTAGGGGGGAATACATGCTCGTTTTAAATCAAACTCAATGCTTGTTTATGATTGAACACATTACTTGTTCTTACGTGAAAGCATGATTTATTCACTTATTGCACATTGATTTACCTTATTTTGGACACAAGCGTTTAAATCATATATGTGAGTCATAGCCCCTCTTTTATCTATTTTTAACCTTTTGGGGGAGATACATGCTCGTCTATTTATATCGTTTACTCAACTATCTTAAACTCTTTACTCGATTTGATGATATACTTTAAATCTTTTATTGCAACATATTACATGTTTCAAAACTGAACACAAGTATTTTTCTGTATGCTATCCTGATTGATATTGCCTAAGTTACCAGCTTGCCATAAGTCCCTCATATCATGAACCTTTAATCACTATGAGTAGTGAACGCGAATATAGTGAATAGATCTATTGGAACCGGACGCCCCATTTGAAGTTAGCCTGTGATGGTAACCGAATGCACTATATTCGAGAAGGTA